>JASSUY010030031.1:50183-66548 GCA_032466535.1 Forpus xanthops
CTTTAGGATGTGCTTTACACCAATACCTTTAGGATGTGCTTTACACCGGTACCTTTAGGATGTGCTTTACACCAATATCTTTAGGATGTGCTTTACACCGGTACCTTTAGGATGCTCATTAACCTGGTACCTGGGAAGCACCTCCACCAAGGGCTCATTAGGTGTGCAAGGGGGTCAGAAATCAGCCTTTTTTACAACATGCACTTTTTGGCTGGCCTTGATTCTATGGTGCAATGACCCTTTGTTACTTAAGTTTTTAATAAGGGGTTGCACTTGGTTTTGCAAGATTAAATCTGACCCTGGCAGCTCAGGCTAGTGGATATGAGGACGGCTGACACAGGGCTACGCTGGAGGCCCTCTGAGCTTCACTCCTGGTTCAGCTGCTGCCCTGAATGGTGACGCTCCATCCCTGTTTTTGCATGAGTAAAATGGTGATGTGAAGCTCTCTTCCCCTGTAGAACAGGTTGGCAGATGCTGTCCTAGCAGGAACAGTGGCATTAGGTGCTAATGGTCAAGACCTGATGGAGATGTTGGAAGCACTGTATACAACAGGTAGGTGATACCTTCAGGTGAAGGTGGGAACAAAGGAGCAAGGTCTTGTTTTTTCCCCTGCCAGGAAAACACAGCAGGTCAGTAACCTACATTCAAATCCAGGGCACGTTTCACCCCGTGCAACCACCACACACCATGAGGCTGCAGACCTGGAAAGTCTTTCCAGACCCCTGACCACAATACCCAAACGTGGCAGGCGGGGGGAAAGGAGCAGAAATTGCTTCCACGGCTGTGTTGGTGTGCAGTGATTTGCTGACTTTTCCGACAGGCACACACATACCTCCCAGACAGGGTGATCCAGCCATCAGGATGCATGCACTGAGAGGGGCAGGATCTGCCCTCACCGCCTTCTTCCCCTCCAATGTGTTCTTTAATATGGAGTAAAGTCAGCGCTCCCAGAAGTTGCCAGGTTGACAGCCGAGTTTTTGCCTTTAAACCACAGTTAATAGTTAAAACACACTAAAACTGCTCAAGAAAACAGCCCACGCTCCTGACTTTTGTACAGCTTCAGCTGCGCAGAATAAGCTACAAAACAAAATAGATGACCTTTTTCCCCCCACAAATGTCCAAACATGAGCTCTGCTCTCGGGCTCTGCTGTTTGCAGCCTGTTTTTTGCAGGCGGGCTTAGCAGGTTCTTCGGTGCATCTAAAACAGTATTTCCAGCTGCTCCTCAATGCCCTTCAGCTACTCAAGGGACTGTAAGATCGGGGTGCCCTGATCACTGCTCATGGTAGCGGTGGTGGCACTTGAGGTGCAACCCACAAGGTCACGGTGTGGGGTGGCCTGGGGACAACCTGGAACAGTTGGACTTCAAGGGGGACTCCAAGTTGTGTGTGTTGTGTCCGTCATCTCCCACCTTCTTCTACTCCTTTGCTTTTGGCAGGGGAAAAAAATAGGGTTTGCATGAAATGTCCAGTGAGACGGAATTGTTTGAAAGCTTAAGAGTGCCATCGTGTGGATAAGGGGCTCCGAGTCACCACTCCATGGGCCTGGGAGGGGAAGAGGGTCCAAGGTTGCCCTTGCAGACCCCCAGTCACCCCAGAGCATCTCCAGGCAGGATGCTGGCACCCACAGTCCCCTAAAGCTCAAGGGTGAGGGATTCAAACCCTGGGCACCCCAGCACAGGGATATTGCACTTGCAAAGGTGACCATTCCTCAGTTTTCCCAGCGTTCCTACACAGAGCATCTTGGGGATGGAGGGATGTTAGCAGGCAAAAATCTGACCAAGGGTTGAACAGCATCAGCCAGAGCACGGGATAACCCTTCCAAAAGGCTCAAGTGGTTTGTGAGCACAAATCCCAACAGCTTCCAAGGCAGCCAGTCAGCATGGGAAGCACAGAAATGCTTCTGAAGCCTCTTCCTCCCTCACCACAGTAATCTTGAATTCCCTAATGAATCTATTTTGGGGTTCCACTGCATCACTCCATATCCTTGCAATACTCTTTACCCTTCTTTGTTTCCACCATCATATTTCTAATCATCATTGCACTTCATTACTGGTTTAACATTCTCCCTTTTCTGTTCAGAGAACACACTTTGTCCTGGCACAAATCACATGAAACTAAACAAACCGTGTTACAGGGGAGCAAGAAGAAAACAAATGTCTTCATTCCAAAGCCATTTCCTTTGTGCTTTTGGACTCGGGGGTTATTTGTGTCTCGGAGTTTCGTGTTTGAGTTGATTTTAATTGCCACATTAAAACCTGAAAAGATAAAGTCCATTTGTGCCTGAGGTTGAGTCACATGCAGAAGATTGTATTTCTGACATTAAATATCTGAAAGGTTTCAAATTCCAGATAGTTTTCAGTAAAAAACTGAAACAACTGACATTTCCTACAGCTCCTTCCCAAAACTCCAAGTCAGGATTGGGGTTTCTTCCCTGAAGATTTCAATGGCCATGGACAAGCAAATACACTTTCCTTTTATCCATGTTAACTGAGGTTAATAACGAAATGGTGTTTTCAAGCCATTTAAAGGATGGGACTGATCCTTCTCTAAACCTAATAGTCTAATTCCTTTTCAGTGCAGTAAACATGGCCTAAATATCCAGGGGTTTTGACACAGAGTTTGAAATCCAGATCTGTTGAAGGCAATGGAATGACTCCTATTTCCTCAAGCCCCAGGGAACGTTTTGTCCCTCTATATCCATTATTCAAGGATTCAGGGGCCAAGCTTGACCTGTCTGCATTAAACCGTTCTGTTCAGCCAAAGAGCAGTCCCTGGATCCCAAGTTTTTCCCTTCTTCTTTAAAGGATTCCCAAATTCAAACGTCATGAGGGGTTGATAATCTTCCCAAAACACCCCAAAGCCATTGCCAGGAGAAAAAGCAGGATTTTATCCCAAATTCCAATGGGGGTCACGCTGCTAAGTTCATTACCAGGGCAGGTTGGGCATGAGGACCTGTACATTGCAATAACATGAAGCAAAACAGAAAGACTACCGGGGTAAAAAAATTGCATCTAATTTGTTTTAAATCCACAGAAGCCTTAATCTTGTGGGACATATTTTTACTTTACATATTTGTTAATGTGAAATGTTCTCACTGCCAAATCTGCTTAATATGCACCGGGAAATGGATTGTGCTTTTTGCCTCCTCACTCTGCCTAAACCAAAACTGAACCTGCTTTTGCATGGCCGAGATCTCCCTCGTACACCCATCCTTTCAAACGCCAGCTGAGAACGTGTAAGCACAAATGTCACCAGGAAGGTGAGATTTTCCTTTGCTCTCAAAACCAATGCTGTGTCAGAAAATTCCCGCTTTTCCAACCAGATATTGTTGTGGATTTGGGAGAAATAGTACAAAGCATTTAACGCAGAGCACATCTATGTCGAGTGTTAAATCTCGGCTACTGACAGTGGCTCTTATAAACTTCACTTTAAAAGCAGACTAGAGGCGGGCTATTACAGTCCTGAAATTGAATAATTCATATTATTTGCCATCATTTCGGAAAGCTGCTGAATGAGGAGGAATAAATATTTGGAAAAGTGCTAAAATCTGTCCTTCAACAACGGGGAAAAGAGAGAAGAAGACAGAACAAATGCATTCAGAGGTACAGAGGCAGGAGTAAAAGAGTGGCATAAAGATACCCACCCGGCTCTGGGTCCAATAGCAAATCCTCTCTGCATGATCCTAAATGAGCATCCCCGTCACTGTGCCTGAATCAAGCAGGGAAAAGCCCCAGTGGGGAAAACAGCAACATACCCAAAACCACCCCACTGACCCCCCTTCAATACAGCTTTAGTCCAAAGCACGAAGCTCTTTAGGGTCAGGAACAAGCTGTCTCTAACAGACATATTCCTTCTAGTCCTGCCTTTGTCATCAGTCATATGATGGTAATAAAATCTGTAAGTGTTTCACTTACACTAGTGCTGCGATTTACCTAGCCTAATAGACAATGCAAATGCTAAAAGGCACATATACATCTTCATTATATAAGCTGGTGCCTGAGTCATTTGCCTCCAGAGACAGTTTTATTCATTTTTATACAATTTGCCTACTGTACAGTGCAGATGGTTTCTATTAAGTAAAATATCTGTTTGCTTCCAAATTTTTTAGTTTTCATGAGTAAATTACTTTAAAATGATGGTACATTGTATTATCCTCTTTCACGGCTTAATTTAGTTGCAATGGCACAAGTATAAACTCTAAACCCCAGTTTCATCCACTCTGCAAATGGAGATTCTGACCACATGCTGAGGATTTCTGAGGTCTGTTTTATGCCAGGTGCAGCATTTTTCCATAAGCTTTCACTGTGAGAATTATTTCCTAAATGTAAGGCTTCACAAGGGATTGAAACAAAAGGGTTGGGCAATGACAGGGAAAAACGAGGTGGAATTACTTTGGGATTGCAGGCGAGCGTGTGGGATGCGCGACATCCATAGCTGTGCTGCCATCGGGTGGATGGCTCGGAAAGCACAAGCAGGGTGATGAGGATAGGACCACCGGCTCCCAACCAGCCCTGCCACCATCCCTGTATCCCTGTGAGCACAGAACCTCTTCCTATGGTGAGAAGAGACATTCCTCAACTCACCCTCCACCCCGGCAGTGCTCAAGGCCAGGTTGAATGGGGCTTGGAGCAGCCTGCTCCAGTGGAAGGTGTCCCTGCCTGAGGCAGGGCTTGGAACTGGGGGAGCTTTAAGGTCCTTTCCAACTCAAACCACTCTATGATTGCCAATTGCCTGCTATTCTCCAGCTTTCATTACCAGCTTTTTGAATGATCAAAGAAACCACCTTCACTTTCCTACATTCTCAGTATCAATCTTATTCATGTTCTTTTTAACAGAAATAGTGAACTATTCTGGCACGATTGGTACTTAAATATGTTCCAATTGTTTAAACTGGTACTTAAATATGTTTGAAGTAGATGACTCTATGATAATCTATTTGCTCACTCAAATAACAATATCCTGGGGTCGCATCTCGCTGTCAAGGCATCCCCAGGACAAGGTCCTGCATGAATCTGTACTTAATAGGACGCAATGCCTTGCACTCAGGTACTGCTGCACCTGAGCAGACCTTGAAGCACATGGCAAAACCCATCAGTGGGGTTTATCCCATGTCTCCCAAACCCTTCTGCTCCACCACTAACACAAGACTGGGTTCAGGTCACTGTAGAGCACTCTATGGCCACCCTGTACTCAGGGGTCTCTTGAGCTGCCATGTGCACAAAGCGAAGCACCAGCTCCTGTCACATTGCATTACATAAAAAGCAATCCTGAGGTGTAAATCTACCATGTTTACTGCTTTTGAAATTCATGGACATGGCAGGAGGTGCAGGAACTCAACTGTGGGGTAGGGATGGGGGACCATTGAGTCCTGGCAAGGGTCCGCTCCCTTGGCAAATACCCTGCACTCACTTTGGGGAGGCCAAAACCCTGCTGGCACACAGAAACAAACTACAGGGTCCCTCTTAACCAGTGTTTGATGCCAAACCTGGCCTAAAATGAGCTGACAAGACTTTCAGAGCTCTCTTAAATGCTCTCAGTGCAAGCAAGACGAACTGGCAAGTGATCCAGCGTCACGATCTGCAATGGCAATTAAAGTTCCATCCCAGGGAGTAGAGGAGAGAAGTAAATCCTAAACAAGCAGCAAACAAGGAAAACTGATAGAGCCCTGATGGCTCACGCGAACGGTAGCATAAACCCAATCTGTTCTCTTTCCACACCAAAAAGGCTTGTGGTGTCTGCTAGAACATACAAATCATCTGGAGGAAGATAAGAGAAAGTAACGTACATCTGTAACAAGTCAAAGTCCAGATAATCTACTGGCAATGGCAATGCATACCCATAAATCAGACAGAGCAAAATATTGCTTTTGTATCCATTTGAGATGGATGTTCAGGGAAATGGGGCTCTGCTCTCTTCAGCTGACACAAAAATTATCTGTTACATCAGGAAAGGCGGATTTTGAACGTCAGCAAAAGCAACAAGAACATCTGCTCAGCTTGTCCATTGCCTGTGGTCATGAGAGAGGCCAACGAGGGAACCCTATTGCAACCAAGAGCAGCATCTACTGTGGTCAGAGAGGGGCAAACAGCTCCCAAGAAAAGTTCTCTGAACAGCCACGACACACCTTCAAACACCATAATAAAGGAGATAGGAGCACCCTGATGTCAATAGCAGACCAATAGTGACCAGACACACAATGTGCCACAAAAGAGCAAAACTGGAAGCCAAACACTTCACCTTTGTCTCTAAACTAAGATACTACACAGATGAGTCTGGGAAATGTAGTCACACATGCACAGAACAGAAAGCACCACAAAGGCACATTGTGATACAGGTTGGAATCTTACCCAGCTTCATCCCTATATTCAGAGATCTGTTGAAGATGGGAAGCAGCACATTAATGTGGACAACATGCTGGGTATCACTGCAAGATAAAATGCCTGGTTTCCATCTGCCATCTCTCAACAGAGTAAAGAGATTCCTCCTATAACACATCAATAGTCTTCTGCTTTACAGCTTTTTAATGGAAAGCAAATAAAATCCCAAACCTTGAGTTTATCAAAACCATCTTGAACAGCCTTCTAAAAGCCACCCCTTCTGCTAGCTGCACCAGCTGCATCTAGTCATGCCAAATAATTCATTCCCAGAGATTCACTGAGATCAAGAAGTAACCAGAGCTACTAAGGTTAGAACCATGCAATGAGTATAGGTGGTTGACAACAGAAGAATAACAACTGGAACAATGCTGCAAACAAGTTGCAGGCAACCAATTTAACTAAGGCCAATGGTTTTTTAGAGAATCAAGTCCCACTGTATTATAACCACAGAATTAAAGCATTTCCTGGCACCCAACACATGGCTACATTCCCAACTACACTGGATTTTTGCAAGTAATATCCAAACCCTGTAATTGCAAAGTTGCCATCAGAAGGATGCTATCATGACTTAAACCAATGCCCAGTATGAATTACACCACTGAAGAGGAGTGGATTGTGTTGGGTTGATCTGCAGACACCAAGGTCATTGACCTCGAATTCTGAAGACACCACTCCAACCTTTTCATTTTTGAGCTTCCATGCTCTCAAGATACATCTCCGTTAGCAATTTAATGCACCCCCCGGAGAGAAGTGCGACGCTTTTGAAGGTCTCTGATCCTTGGGGTCAGCAGCAGTTTGAATTTTAAGCTCACCAGGATGCCTTAAATGTACTAAAAACTGGATCCTGCAGGATAAATGGAACGTACTGAAGTGCCACAACAATAGTACTAAAGGAAAAGTGTTGAAACCGCATTACAAAGCATAAACAAAACCACAAAGTTAATATAGAGAGCTCTCAGAGAAATAGCCAATAATGTCTTAAGGAAGTGAAAGGAGCAGAAAGCAACGTATCTTCAAAGGTAAAGATTTTCGGGTAACAAGCAAAATCACAATGAAAAAGGAATCAGGACCATAAAAACTGCAGAAGGTGGATCTGGTCAACCACAAGGTCTCAGATCTTCCAGTAGCCCAACACAACCAAATTCCCTGGGTAAGGTATACCACAGAACAAGCCCTGTATGAACACTGACAGGCAGCTCATCTACAAAAGAAATGTCCTTTCCAGAACCAACTTATCACTTGGATATGAACACAGACGAAAACATAATGGCAAAAGGGAACAATAGTATCAAACCATCCAACAATGGCAAAGGCATAATGCAAACACCCCACCATTCTTCTTCCCCTTGTGACAAGAGCATGTGGAAGAACACACAGCAATACAAAGCAAGCAAAAAACCACAGAGCAAGCCAAAACTAGGATGGAAACTAGTTCTTACCTTGGAAATGTGGTGGGTTTCTGAGCAGATCTGAGTCCAGCAAGAGCACACCACAGAAAGACAGCATCCAGTTGAGTTTTGAATGAATCAAACCCTGAGCAAAGCAGAAATGCTCTCTCCTGCTCGGTTCAAAGGGCAGAGAACAAAATAATTGGCCAAGTGTCAGTGACATAAACCACAGTCACACCAATACACAGAACACCAATACAACAGAAACACTTTACACAAAGTCGCCTTCATGGCTGCTGCCATTTCATATGAAGTGGTTTTAACACACGCTGATTACTTGGACTTCAGTGAAGAGGAAAGAGAAGGAGTGTTGGGATCAAATACTGTTCATTTTGATCATGTCTTTTCATGAAGAATGAGCACTTATCATTTCATTACACAGACTTCCTATGGTGCTGTAGCACAATGAAGATTTGGAGTAGTAATGCATAAACTGGAATGTAAATGTGGTATTTAAGAGGTGGAGGTTAAAAACTGAAGGGAGGAAAAAGGAAAAATATTCTCTCTGGAGGAAAAAAGAAAACTTCTAAACGTTTTGGTAGAGTACCCATGTTAAACCATGTGAGTGAGCAATGTCTAACAACTAACACTGCAAATAGAACCTGTTTTGGTTGGAAGGGACCTTCAAAAGCCATCTAGTCCAACTCGTGCAATGAAGAGGAACATCTTCTACTGGACCAGGTTGTCCAGAAACATATCCAGCCGTGGCAACGTGCTGAATTAACCCTCAATTCAGAAAAATCAGTAAATCATAACCTCAGCAGTACCATTCACACCCCGTTAGGATCAAGTTTGTAAAGGGAAATTAAGTCTTGATCTGAAAGTATTGGAGTATGAGTCAAGAAATATGCTTTCAGCTCTGCATCAACATCAGCAAGTTGCTTGCACGGTCTGTGCATCAATTAAAACCTTATAAAGCAGTGCAACACTTCTGTGTTTGAAGATAAAACCAGAGAAGCACTGAGATAAGGAATATGGAGATCCAATTTTGGTTGAAACTACAATACAAAAAATAGGTGCCCATAGATATTCACAGATCAGGATCAGTGGCCCATTGAACCTCTTCTGATATCGCATCCACAAAAGCAAATACACACCTTTTGCCACTGAAATTAATACAGATTTAAATTGCCTTCAGCCAGATGGCCAGCCCAGCCAGCACGCTCGCTGTATCTTGTAGGGCAGTACTCATTAAAACCAATGATGGACTAACAGTTCCCGCAGTAAAGAACTTGCCCCATCTGCTGAGTGCCTCAGGTTCCAGTGAAACAAGAGGGTCCATCCTGGCTCCAGGCCAGCTGGGATGCAGAAAGACTTCTGCAAACACAAGAAACCATTCCAAAGAGCTGTAACAGAAAGGAAACCCACACACATCTGATCTGCAGAATTATTACCCTGCCACTCCGTACAGTAATATGAGGGTCCCTCCAGCAACTACATTATTTAATAGACCATTTAATAGACTATTACGAATCCAGTTGTCTTCATTACAGCAAAGAGGCAAATGCACAGAAAATGGAGCTATTTTGTGAGTGGAACAACTGCTGGGAACAAAAGGTGAAACAACACACGGAAAAACAGGGAAGTCTCAGAACTGTGAGAAGGTGTTATAAAGGATGAAAACCAGAAATTCCATGTACTTAATAATAGTGTAAGTCTTATGCTATCCTAACAAGTGAAAGGAAAGAAATGGATTAATATGAATAGGAGGGAGGAGGCATGTGGTGCTAATTACCTGACAGAGATCACATTTTAAAGTGCTCGCACAGATGTTGAACATTCTTTAGGATGAGTCAAGACACTGGCTGTTTCCTTCAGGACAACCCCACATCTGCAAACAATCAGAATGGAGACAAGGTCCAGCATTTCACATCGTTCTTATGGAACAACAGTGATTTAATATTTGCAGGGTCATGATTCAATTCCAAAACAGAGCAAGTGAGGATGAGCCACGTGGTGTCTGACCCAAGGAGGTACCCAACACATGAAAGAGAACAGAGGAAAGCAGACTCAGGAACATGCAGGAGAGCTCAGCACATGAGAGCATCAGTTCCTAAATCAGCCTTACCCGTGACCCTGCTGAAGCATCACTGGGATTGCTGGATTCAGTGGCTGGAGACTTTCAAACTTAAACAGGAGATATTTAGGTTAGATATAAAGAAGTTTGCTAAAGAAGAGGCGCTGGCACAGGGTGCCCAGAGAAGCTGTGGCTGCTCCATCCGTGGCAGTGCTCAAGGCCAGGTTGGATGGGGCTTGGAGCAAGCTGCTCTAGTGGAAGGTGTCCCTGCCCATGGCAGGGGTTGGGACTGGATGAGCAGTTGGAAATGCCTTCCAATCCAAACCATTCCAGGATTCTGTAATTCATGACACAGCTTGTAACTTGTCAAATTCAATATTACTGTAGTATTTCCTACATTATAATGAAGCAAAATTCCAGGAACGTATAGAAGTTACTTATTGCTAGAACAAATAATATCATTTCTTTTTCCAGATCTAAACCACTCAACCGTTTTACACCTGAGCTCTCCAGCTTTTCTAAGCCTGTGTCTATCTAGGACCTTTCCTTGAGGTTCTATAGAGGTTAACAATGGGTGCAGACTCATGCTCACACATCCTAGGGCTGCTGCAAGTGGGAATC
Source organism: Forpus xanthops (assembly GCA_032466535.1). Taxonomy (NCBI): domain Eukaryota; kingdom Metazoa; phylum Chordata; class Aves; order Psittaciformes; family Psittacidae; genus Forpus; species Forpus xanthops. Next base: position 60,647 of record JASSUY010030031.1, read on the forward strand.
CCACACTTAGGGAAAAAGCAGGATCATTCTATTGTTGTCTTCAAGAGTTCTAAAGGGTTATGTATCGCTGGCCTAAAATCAGCCACCGATCTTGCTGTTCCACTCGTTGCGGTGCAACTCAAAGCTGCTCTCAGACTACTTCCTTCAGAAAGACTACTAGTAGTAGTAACAAGCCATTTACAGCCTCGAACCTGAAATAAACAATTTGGACATTTTGATTCTCCACACACTTCAGCTTGAAAGGGAAGTCAAATAAGCACGGGGACTTGCAGCTCTGCACATGTGCAAACAATTTTAAACACAATTAACCTTTCAGCTAGAAGGCTAAAATATAGCACTGTGTTAGAGCTATCTCTTGTGCTTGCACTTAGGACGTAGCATAGCCGGTAGTTCTTACTCCTGGAGGTAATCATAGAATGGCTTTGGGAGGGACCTTAAGGCTCATCCTGTTCCAACTCCCTGCCATAGGCAGGGACACAATAAGTTAGAGAAAAAGTTGTAAGTTAGAGAAAAGTTATAACCAATAGTTAGAGAAGAACCAAGCCCACTTCTCCAGAGCTTAAACCAAACAGGAATCCACTATTAGTCACATTAAATATGCTAATATAATCTGAGCAGAAAATCAAATCACTAGGAAAAATGCATTCATATATGAAAATTTTACCAGAGCCCATCATTAACACAGATCAGGATGCCTAATGTAAAGTGTGTGCTCCAGTGGTCTTAAATACAAGAAAAAGTATGTCTTGGCAAATTAGTTCTCTCGAGGCCAAAGTTGAGAATGGAATAAGAGCACATCTTCATTTTCAGCAAACATCAATTTTTTTTCATGGTAAAACCATTAAACAATGCTGTCAGTGCTAAATTTCTCTGGGAGTGTTCCAGAACAAAAGTACTTTTTCCTCTGGGATTTTTAGCATGCAAAGGAATCAATATTTTAGCAATGTTTCACCCATTTAAGTTCGAGCCATGCTGCAGCAAGAAGATGATAGCGTGTTCATCCATGAGATTTTGAGGTGCTTCACCTGTGATGGGGACATAAGGTTTGGTTTTGAGTTGGTCACTGGGATTTAGCATGGAGAAGGATGCAAAGATCAAGTGTGTAATACACGGCAATCTTCCTTTACATTACAGGAAATTCAGCTCCATCAGCTTCCCTGGAAAGGAGAGCTTGGTGGCCCATTCCTGCTGAGAGCTGGCAGGTATGGCATGACCACATCCACTACAAGGATGGGAAACCAGGGCTCAGAGTCAGTTCTCACCATCAAAACAGGGAGGTAGATTCCTACGGGATATTAAATAAGAAGCAGACCTGTGGTTTGGATGAGAACACCAACCAGATTTTACTGCACCAACCAGATTAACTAAATTCTGCTTTTTGCTATTTGAGCATCAAAAGAGACAAATGATCAAAATTGCCAACACGAAATTGTAACCTGCTCTGGAGCTGATGATCCTCCAATGTCCTTGGTCAAAAACACATCTGCTGAAACAGAGAGCTCAGCAAGTGCTAAATCTGTACCAGCACGTGTACCAGCTTCCTGGGCACCAATGCTGCCTCATGGGAAGAGCAATGAGAGGAGGAAAGATGAGAACATGGACAGTTTGAAGGGTTTCTTACTTTATGGCTCATCTTAAATCTTCACTGATTGATAATTAATTCAGGATAAAACAGGTTCAAGAGATGGGCTTTGAAATAAGAGTACAAATGAAAAGGTGTCACCACCTCTGCATTAATAAATGAGCTCTCTTATCTTATGGTACCCAAGAAACACTAAAAGTTTGGCTTTTATTTGTCCCAGTTGTAATTCACAAAGTACTACCATGTTTCTTCAACATCTGGGACTCATCTCTCTCCTAAGGACTCACTGGTCTGCAGAGGTGAAAATGTGCAAGTGTCACATAGACCTAATGGCATGCAAAAGGAACAAATATAAACGTAGGTGTTAATGATTGGGGGGTAAGTGCAGATGGTTTGGAAGGTGGATTTACATTGGGAGCATGGAGGCAGCCAGCACAGAGGCACAGATAGGAGCAAACAGGCCTGGCTACTATGCTGGGTCCTGCTGCTAATGAGCTTCATTAGGGAGAGGAGCAGCTCTAGCTCTCAGCCTCTTCTTCCCTCTTGATGCCGCTACTTGGCTGCACGTACAGGTGGGCACTTACAAGACATTTATCCTTGCAGCACACAAGGACACATCAGTCAAATCCTCCTTCTGCTTAAAGAAAAGGCAGACTTTGTCTGAAGTGCATTGTTAATTGAAGTTTGACTTTGTCGGAGACATGCGTCTTTAACCCACACAACCAGAGACAAAGCCATTTCAACAAGTATGTCTTTTATACTACACACAGGGAGATTCAGAACCAGAAAGGAAATTGTATTTAGGAATGAATTTGTGTTAGGATTTTATTACTAATTCATTACACTCAATCTGAAAAATCCTGAAGCAGCACAACTACTTGAGAATTATCATTAATAATTACATTGATACTGAATTCTTTTATGCAAATAGTACAGTAGACTTAGAGATAGGACTCTCTGTAAACCTCCTGAGTGTCTGCAGGAAGTGTAATTCATTTCATATCTCCTTTAGTTTGCAAATGAGCTAGGAAACAATTGCCTGTTTCTGGAAGGAGTCAGCATTCAAGTGCCACACATGGCACGTAGGCAGATGGGTGAAGTAAATGGATTGGCGTGTGCTGTCACCCAATATAACCAATGTCATGCAGTCACCAAGCGAGGTCATCCAGATACTATTAATTATTACAGTTTATTGAGTGCTGACAGTGCTCTTGGCTCTGTAGATGGCCTATGTCACTTCGTAGGTCTGTAAGTGCCCATCAGCTCTGGTGGGAGGGAAGGTTGTGTGGAGGATGGAACAGGAGCGACGCTGGTACCTACCTTGTAAAGAGGAATACTCCAGCCCATCATTAGGAACTCCTCTGCTATCCCCAAGGAGGGAATGGCTTCTGAGCACGTAAACATCAGGATGGATGATTAACGAGGCGCTGAGTCCTCCTACTTTCATTTTTTAAAGGAAAATATGCTGTTACCAAATACTTCTGTGGAGGAAAGAAAACAATTTTGGTGAAGAGGTTTTATCAGAGTATGTTGTGCCTGAGCCTCATCCTGGAGTATCACAGCATTCCTCAGTCTCTGCTAATGAGTTTAGCTCCCTGGGTAGTATGTGTCTGGTAAATTTTTCAAGACCTGATCATTAGCAATGTTTTGTGTATTTTATTTTCTTGTTTCCACTGTATATAAAGTTGTCATTTTTAATTCATTGCCCACTGGAATTTTACGAGGGAAAACTTAGATCCTCTTAAAAATAATATGAGTGTGTTGGCAGAGATTTTAATAGGTACATGTTGGGCTGCAGGTGAAATCTTCCAACTCTAACACAAGTATGTGAGAAAACAGGCAACATGGACTGTAACGGTTATAGAGATAAGAAACCTGCTCTTGCCACTAACCTGTCAGTCCCAGTTCTTCCACATACACAACGTGGCCACTGTTGTTTCTGAAGTGCATCTCTGCTTCTGGCCCCTGGCTTGAGATTAGAGAATATGAGCTTGGGAACGAGGGGATTTTATTGGCATAAAACCCTGAAAATGCAAGTTTAATCCTGACTTGTGAGGAAGGGGGTAACAACCTTTATCCTCCACAGCATTTTAAAGTGCACAGCAGAGGCAAGTGGTTTAGCCTATTCAGCTGGTTTTTCCATTAGATTCCTAAAACAAGATGACATAAAATTAGTGTGGCCATGCACAGAGCTTCTCCTTTTTATGGGTTGAGAAAGGATTCTGGTGAAGATTGTAATAGTGCTCATTTTTACCTCTTTCTTGCTTTTTGGTTTACTGCACCACTTTGACATCACAATACGGATATTCTGCCACATTACATGATTCAGAAGTCAATTTGTGGTTTGCTGCAGTGGCCCCCAAGTTGCAGTTGGGTTTCTAAGGTGGGCTCACCCTGCGGTGCTAATGGAGATTACCACCCTCCAGCAGAGCAGTGGTAAACCTCCTGTTCAGTTTACCCCCTCCTTAAAGTCACCCTTACACATCATCTAAACCACAACAACATCACAGAGTTGCTTATTGGTCATCATTGAGTTTGACAATCAACTGAGCAACTATTTCACACAGCAAGGGACAGTGTGGCCTGGCCTGGGGATGTTGGTACCCAAAGCATTCCTGGAACACAGTGCCAATCCACCCTTATCACATCCCATTCAAGCTTCTTCCCAGTATAAAGAACGCAGTTTTTGCATCTCCCAAAGAGTCACAAATTAAAAGAATGATCACAATCTCATGCAGAGCATTTCATAGACTAATAGAATGGTTTGGGTTAGAAGGGACATTAAAGCTCATTCAGTCCCAATGCTTTGCCACAGGCAGGGACAACTTCCACTAGAGCAGATTTCTCCAAGCCCCATCCAAACTTGAAATCACAAATGCGTTTGCTACGATGCTTATTGATCCTGAAGCCAAGCATTTAAAAACCTGCCTCAAACCCCAGTGACAACTCCAGTGTCTCTCAAGGAACATAAAGAGCCAAACAATATAGACAATTTGTAGAAACCTGTGCATATTAAATGACAGCATATCTGTCTGCTTTTGTTTGCTCTTTGAAAAGAAGTTTTATTGTAACTAAACAAGATGGATAGGCAGAATAAGCTACTGGGTAACTAAAGCCAGATATCAGAGGACAAGGAAATATTTGACATCTTTGTGGCATCTTTTAATCAGAACACCCACACAAGAAGGAAGTGAATATTAAAATGATTCCACAGGAGAAAAAGGGATGACTTCAGCCTTACCCCTAATGTTCCAAATGGCTTTTGTCAGCTTGCAGTCTTACAAGGCTCGTTGATAGTAAATTAGACTTGGTCAGTTTATAAAGGTATTGCTTTCATGTCTCTCTCATAAGATCTTAGACTCCTGTGAGGTTTGGAATCACCTTGCTTCTCCTAGCTTCTGTCTTCTATTCTTCATTACACAACAGATGACCTATCAGATATTCCTCTTCTACGCCAACAGCTTTCCCGTTACCAACCTTCAATGAGAATAAAGCCTGCAACCCTTTTTATCTTCATTCCACCGCTGTTTCCACCGGGGTTTTTTTGCCTTCCTGAAGAGCGTTTGCGGGCGTTGCTTCCTCCCTTTTACCCAGTGGAACAAGCAGTGTCTTCTGAACTGACAAGCCTGACTTTTTGCTGCCTGTGATTTTTTCCAAAGCATGACAACTACTTGCATGAAGACACGGGAAACCTTTTCAGATAAGGAGCTCGAGAACAGAACAGCCTTTCAAAGAACGGTGGTAGTTACTGCAGAGCTAAACGAGTCTCCTATGGATTAATTTAACTCAGTCGTACCTTTTCCATGGCAAGATCGATTAGAATCATGACTTCTTAGCACATTAAATTAATTCTTTTTTAAGCAAAAGCATATTATAAAACAAATAACACTTTTTTTTTCCTAGCAACATGAATAATCTCACAAATTTTTGATCTATTTTCTTCTGTACAAGAAGCATTAATAGAAATAAACAGGAAATGGGTCACTATTAGAAGTAAAGGCAGGTCTTGGGCAATATTGAAAAAGAAATTTCCACTGTGCATATCATCTTCCACTTTGTAAATTAATTCTTGATTCATGGGCAGGCATAAGAGGGTAGAGAGGAACGTAATGGATTTATGAGGGACTGTAGTGAGAGGACAAGGGATGATGGGTTCAAACTTAAACAGGGGAAGTTTAGACTGGATAAGAAAGAAGATCTTTCCTGTAAGGGTGGTGAGGCACTGGAATGTGTTGCCCAGGGAAGTTGTGAATGCTCAATCGCTGGCGGTACTCAAGGCCGGGGTGGACATAGCCTTGGGTGGCATGGTTTAGTGGGAGG
>JASSUY010030032.1:0-14866 GCA_032466535.1 Forpus xanthops
CCCTGCCCCTGGCAGGGGGTTTGGAACTAGATGATCTTAAGGTCCTTTCCAACCCTAACTATTCTATGATTCTATGACAATTCATATGACACCTTCTGACCAGGAGGCTTTCAGTATTTTGCACACCCTGCCCTTAACAACAGGCTTGCCCTAAAATGACTTTCTAAGACTCATATTAGAAATAAAATCCACAATGAAAAAACAACTTTGCTTCAACAATGCATTTCAAATGCCAACCAGCCAGAAAGATACTTCACATTTCAACAAACTATTGCTCTGGAAGTACTCACAACAGTAACCTCAAGAGCCACATGGGAATTGCCACAGGCGTGTTTAAAGATGACCTGCCAGTCAGTGAGTTCAAAGTTCTTGTTTAACGTGCTTCTTGCTAGAAATCATCTGAACACACTGGTCCTCCAAACAGATGAAGGCAAATGCATCAGTCCTTAGCACTGGGAAGACGTTACACTGCAGCAGACTGACATCTCCAGCAGCACGCCAGCCAAGCAAGCAACATCACCCCCCCTCCCCAAAAAAAAACAAAACACAGGGGAGAGCAGACACCAAACCAAAATGGATCTTCCCTTGATGGCTTTCCTTGTTTCCAATATACATTTAGGAAGGAACTTCCCTGATAAACAGGAAAACACACTGCCACCATCACTGTTTTCAACTCTATCACCAAACACACTCAACCTCTGCCCCTGCCCCTCTGTCCCGCACAGAGGAGTGACTTTCAGGACACCAAACCCAGGTTGTTTTCACCAAGTGACCTCTCAGCTCCATTACCCCATGGTGTGAAATGCAGTGTCCTCCTGCCCTCACCCGCAACACAGCAGCAAACTCACCTCCATTTCTGATTGCTTGGATCCCCCGATGGAAATCTTCGAAGCTGATGACTCCAAGTCCACTCGGATCAAGGTACTTTGTTAGGTCCTTTACCTGCAACCACAAACGCAATGTTATCTACAAAGCCCTTTGGGGAAATAGCATCTTCCATCACAGCAACACCTTGTAACCCATTTTTAGCTCCTCCCAGGGAAAAGATTGGGACTGAATTTCTTAAGCTGACACCAAACTGCAGCTGTTCCTGCTGGGAACATCAATAATCACTACAAAGGGTTAATCAGGACTTGGCTGGAGCTGAAAATATTGCTTCATCTTGAAACACAGGTTAGGGCACCATTTCTTGCAACGTGGTCTCACTCTGCCAGGGATTTGTTTATCTTTACAGTTTTTAAGAGGTCCTATCTTAATTGGGAAAACTCAGTAATAGGCTGCCCAGTAGGAGGGCCCTGTTAAGAGGATTCAGTGATAATGAACTGCTCCACGTTACAAATCCAGGCCATCTAATTGAAATATTTTCACAACTAGACAATGCCCAAGGGGGATGGAAACACGTCAGCAGGATTAGGATGCAGTGCTGGAGCGAGCACACACGGAGACAGGGTCACTCACAAGATCTGGACCTGGCAAGGATGATCTGGGTTCTTCAAATGGAACAAGCTATAGTTTGAGGGCAAAACTGTGGTCATTCCTCATGGCCCAAAGTCTTCAAACAAGCGTATTTGGTTCTTTCCTTCCAGGCTGCTGTGAGCAGAACGCCCTTTACACTGCTGCTATTTCTCAAGTTGAGACAATCGGATGTTTTTCCCTGCTTTTAAAAAATGTAACCTTCCTTTTAAGAGATATTGAGGCACATATGTCTATTTGACAGCCACATCCTGCAGCTGAGAAACAAACCTGGGAGGGAGCGTGTGCAAGAGGTAAAAGAAGGAATTGCACAATTAGCTCTGTACTCCAAAGCTGCCTGCACCCTGCCCAACATAGGGACTGCTCCTGCTCCTCCGGAGCTGATGTACAGGAAGAAGTCTGCAGGCAACCTGCAGTGAGGGACTTGTTCAGCTCTCATGAGCACAACCTTCTGCTGTGCTTTGTCTCACTTGGGTGATGTCTCAGTTTTGGTTTGGTGATTCACCAGCTTTTTCTCCCAAGAACAAACTTCTTCTAGGGAAGGAAACCTCACATCTAAAAGGGACTTCACATCGGAAGGTGTGGAGGAAAACCAAGCCCAGGCACGGGGCTCAGAGCTGCCTGACTCATTGTGTGCACCAGCAGCAGGGTTGGTTTGGTTTTTGTTTGGGTTTATTTTCCTAAACCCAGGTATGCGTTTATGCAGAAAACTCACATTCGCAGCATGCTCAGAGCCGTGCACCTGTGTGTCCATGGGGTTTGGGGGAGGCAGGAGGTGCCTCTGCTTCAGACATCCCACCTCCCTGCAGCAGTGGTGAGTTTGCTGCCAGCAAGGAGGAATCCACGGCCCTGAGACCATAAAAACTCAACTGTGCCTCTACAGGGTTGCCATGAGAGAATGCCCATTGCCCACCACAACACAAGCTTACCCGCCTGCCAGGTTACTCCATCATGAACAGGGAGAAGACAACACATAAGCACCTTTCCCACTTTTCTGGGGCACTTTTTGGTAGACAGGTAACAAAACTGCTGAATGCACACAGCAGGTATCAACTGGGATGAGTCAGGCTTCTTCTATGTTAAACAAAGGTATTTCAGACTAATAAAACAACTCTGAGCGTGTCGCTTCCAGTTTGTGCATCTGGCAGCTTCTTTTGAGTTCAAAAGCTGTAGCTTAATTTGTTATCTGTGTATATAGATAAGAGAAATGCAAGTGATGTTTAATCAGCCTATCAGCGATTACCATAACACTCCAGTTTCTGCAATGATCCAGCCACGGTGACACATGGGACATGCCAGGGAGGGCCGCTCACAGCACTAGCAGCTTCTCAGGGACAAGCTGGGTTTCAAGCCCTTGTGTCAATCAATACCCTAGCAAAGCACCATTCCTGCATTGATGCTTGTGCAAAAGAGATAGAGAAGCCACACAGGTATTTTGCTTATGCAAAAGAGCCACCACATACTTGGACTGAGCTCTGGCCAGGGGGAAATGAGGGTTCTTAAAACTTCACAACCCTGACATTACAGATGCAAACAATAAGCCACTGGGAAGCTCTATCCCATGGTATTATGTCTGTGCTGATCCAAACCTGCCTGCATTTACTGTGCAGGCTTCAAAAGAACTCCAACCAGCCTCTGCTATCCCAGGACAGCTTCTCATAGGGGCTGGGAGGACCAGGCAGCCACTGCTAGTGTTAATCACGGAATCACAGGCTGGTATGGGCCAGACACAACCTTAAAGCTCTTTCAGTTCCAATCCCCTGCCACACACAGGGACACCTTCCACTAGAGCAGGTTGCTCCAAGCCCCATCCAACCTGGCCTTGAACACTGCCATGGATGGGGCAGACACAGCTTCTCTGGGCATCCTCTGCCGATGTCTCCAATTTTAATGATGTTTTATACTCCCCCTTCTGCCCCCATTCTTTGCGAAGAAGGACAGAACTACACATGCTATTCAAGGCACATCAAGATCTCGAGCAATGCCAAACAGAGGTCCTGGGTGTTACTGACACTCACTGCTGTTCACAGCGAGCTGTCATGGCACTGAGCCATCCACACTGGAGCAGTCCCCAACAGCCCCAGTAACCGTCAGTTCTCCCCATTTATTCACGTTGATGATAAACACACCACCTTATTAGGACAGCTGGGAAAAAACCCAAGCACTGTGGCTCAAACTGCTTTAGATTAGCAAATCTTAGCAGCTCTGAAGTCATGGATTTGTTGGGTTTAGCTGAAGGCTAATCTGCCAGAATGGAGCAGCTAAGACCACACTCCAGAAGCACAAGCTAATATCCTACCAAACTGCAACATTAAGGTAAAAACAAGCAGACACAAGCCACAGTCACAGGGAGGTTCCTGCTTCCGGCCAGCAAGAAATATTGAAACCAAACATTCCCTTTATGCGTGCTTGCAGCTGGTTACAAACTCTATTTATGTGCTCAAAACTGGTTACAAACTCTATTTATGTGCTCAAAATTGGTTACAAACTCTATTTATGTGCTCAAAATTGGTTGCAAACTCTACTGATGTGTTCAAAACTGGTTACAAACTCTTCTTGAAGAAGGGACATCTACAAACACAGAGCATTAAGGAGTGAAAGAGGACAATGTGACTTAAACAGCCAATTTAAATCTGGGTGGAAAGAAAGAGGTTAAAACTACCTCAAGTTACTCTACCTTAGGATGGACAAAGGCAGAGGCCTGCAGAAGCAAGACTGGTGGTGAGGTGCCCATCCTGGTGCTGGGGATGAGGCATGGAATGAGCTCCTGCCATTGGTCCATATGGGAGTTCTCCTGCTGATGGACACGGAGAGGGAAGCAGACTGGGGAGGAGGAGGGAGGTCATCTGGCTTCTCAGCAACAGAATGGGAACCACACATTGCACCAAGCACATTACTGTATTCAGTATCAAACACCTCGGCACACCAGCAGGGCGCTTTGCCTTCCAAACCTGGCAAGATCTGCTGTCAGCCACCACTGCCCTGACCAAGCCATCCCGGAGCATGCTGCCAACACCACACCGGGCTGCTGTGCTGGCTGCCAAAGCTGCCCAACACGTGGGGCACACAGAGCTTCCCTGCTTCGATGCAGTGCATCACCTCACCAAGAGGTCTCAAGCTTCAGTGAAGGCAAAGGCAACTCCAAAATCAGATGAACACAAAGGCTTGGCAGCCACTCCATGAAAGCTTCCCAGGGGTGAGGGACTCCTCAGCTGCACATAGCCCCGCTAAGCAGGCAGGAGGAAAAGGAAGCTCCAGGCCTTTTCTCTGTACTTATGGATGCTCCATGTCTCTAGCACACAGCATACAGCTTCAACAGGACAAGATATCCCCTGTGCCTGTATTAAGTGCTGCTGGCTGGCCAGTCAGCACCTCCATGTAAGCCCTGAGCCTGTCAGAAGTTCTCCTTCATGTTCTGGAAGAGCCTGGGCTGAATCAGCTTCCAGAGAGAAATTCTTCTGAGTGGTGGAATGAGGGTGGGAGATTACAGTGGTGACAGCAGTCAGGCACCCACAAGGAAGAGCCAGCTGAGCTCGGCTCCTCCAGTCCAACGGCATCTCACACACGATGCTTCCAGCCTGGCCATGACCAGAGCCACATCCTGCCCTCCACACAAGCTACTCATTCAATGAAGATAGAGTAATGTCAGCATTTCAGCACTGCTTTGCTCTATGTGGACTCTGGAAGCAAATTCAAGGCAGACAAAAAGGAGGAATCAATACTGACAACATATGCCTGATAAATATCCCCAAACACTTGAGGCAAGCAGCAAGTTCCCACCATAACCAGTGCATCTGCAGTCTCACACATGCTGCAGTAAGCAAAGATAGATGCTTCTGCCTTGAAGTTGGTCCCGCCTTCCCTCAGAAAAGGTCTGACATGTGGTCTCAGTATTCACAGTAACAGGACAAGCACCAAGGTAAGTCATGGGAAAATAAGCCAGCTTAACTTACATGCTCAGGCCCCCAAAGGAACCCACCATATGGATTATGTGCAAGAAGAACGCAAGGAGCTGTCCAGGTAAGGCACACCTTGCCAGACACTTACCCAGGGTCTGGCTCAACTGGGCACCATGCTTCATGTGGTTTGCTCACTTGAGCAACCAACAGGGCCAGACCAGCCCAGCCAGGAAAAAGCTTACAAAGCCAATAAGACCAGTTCAGATGCTACCTGGGTGATACAGCATGCTCAGTGCTGGCTGGGCCTTGATTTTAGCCCAAGCCATCAGATGAATCATAAACACAACCTCCAGAAAATGGCCTTCCCAGGTTGAACTTGCTGACCTGATGGCAGCAGCCTGTGCTGGCTGGGGACTGATGCTAGAAGCTACCTATAAGCACCTCAAAACACAACTGCGTATCACTTATTCAAACCGGTTTCTATAGGAAGGCTAAGGTTTGGCCTAAAGAATAAACACTGAGGCACTCAAACCAGAGCTTTGAAAGCAACTGTTCAGCATTCCAGCAATGAAGTGGTGGGCAGACAATATGCTTGGTTTCATGCATACATCCTTGAACCCCTGGCACCTACACAGCTCCCCCTTGCAAACCCATGCCAGGTCCCCGAGCTTCTTGCCCCTACCTCTTCCCAAACTGTTTATCAATATAAGTTTCTCTCTCTTGAATGGAATACTACAGGATAAAGGACCTTACCCTTGTCTCTTCCCCTCCAGAAGGAATGGGAGCTTTCATGGTCAAGTATAAACACAGAGCAAGGCAGGACTAGGCAAGAAAGCAGGGCCCATGCTCAAGCTGCAGCTTCAGCTTCTGAAGGACCAGTTTCCACCTTTGAGGAAAGTCGATGGAAGGATAGCTGCTACCCCTGTGATAGGCAAGGACTGTGGGGATGACGCACAGGGGGAAGAGAATAACTACACTTTTTCACCATCGCCACTGTCAGGCCAGGAAGTATTCCAAAACACTGATGGAGCTGTTTAATCAGCTTTGCATGACCAAGCACAGTGCACGCGGACATGGTTCCCACTTCTGGATGTCTGGCTTGGACGTGGTTTCTGAAGTAGAACAAACAAAATAGAAAACTTTGTTTTCCCTCTAATGCTGAGCTTTTTCTGTCAGTCCCTAGTTATTTCCTCCAGCACTCCCCTTTGCTGCCTGCATGCTCTGCTGCTTGGATCTCTGCCGGCCTCGGTGCAAGGCTCCACTCTATGTTAAACGCGCCCCAAGCCAGCCATTATCTTCTGTTTGGCTGCTCAAATCACCCCTTGGCTTGTAGCAGGTTTACAAGGGCCTGCTTGCAGACAGCCTACCGTGTCCAACAGTCCAGGATTGCCTACTTCATGCTGCCACTAAGAAGGGTCTTGCAAGCAAAACAGAGGATCAAAACCATCCTAAAATACAGTGGGTGCTGGATTTTTAAACATAGGAAAGTCACTCACACTGAATAAGCAGGTCCAGACCAATTCTGCGTGTACAAGGTCCACAAACCCTGCTTGACTGCAACAGGACATGACAATCCAGGCACCTCTCGCATGACTTTGACTATGCAATTGTCTGCAAGAAGCTCAGATCTGCTCTGAGCATCTTTTATCTCTGGGGAGAGAACACTATAATAACTCACACATCCCTGAACTGAAATGAAGAGAAAGCCAAATGCCACATTGTTGTACGGGGATTTTTAGCTAGCATCACAGAGTGCAGGAGAGGGCTCACACCAGATGCTCTTCTCTTCATGTTGAGACAGATCTTTGGCCTGAAGTAGATACTGGAATTTAAGAGAGCCAGCACACGCAATGTGAAAACCTCTCATAGTTATTATGCAAAGATGGGTGATGCAGCATCTCTACCTTCTGTGCTTGATGGAAGGGTATGAGCCGATGTACTCATCTGTTTGTAAAACCCCACTTTGTCTCTCACGGGCTAAACCCCTTCAAGGAAAAAATGAATTTAAATGCTAATTATGGAAGCCAGAATCTGTGTATTTTTTAATCTTTGGGAAATGTGCAAACGTGCTGGAACTGCTGAGCCTTCCGCAGCCAAATTCCGGAGCAGCACGCAACTTCCCAAAGACATAGCAGTCTCTATACAGCCATTCTCTTTAGGTCGTGCAGTCGCTCAATCAATGGGTTGCAATGTGATCAGCTGAAACGAATTGATCCCTCTTAATGCAGCATTTGTCTGGGGTAAGACCACGGCTATCCCCTCGCTTCATCAGCATAAACAAGCAGGCCAAGCGGAAGGCTGAGAACTTGGGACTGCACTGGCTCCAGCAATGTTTATAGAAACCAGCTCTGTAATTCCTTAAAGGACCTGGCACTCCAGAAAGCAGGAAGAACCTCAGAGCAGGTTTCTGTTCTTCTGCAATTACACCTCATTAACTAACCTTTGAAATACCCTCAAGGGGCAGATCTCATTACAGGCAGAAGCAGTGGGCAATTGTGAGTAAGCAACGCAAGAGGCACGTTATTTATTGCACAAGTGGCAGCACTTATCCAGGGCTGCTGTGAGTCTTTCTGAGCCTTTTCTGAGCTATCTGACCTCCTGGAGATCAGCAGCAGACTGTGTCTGGCCAAGTCTCTGTTTAAAGGGCCACCATAAGCAACACCCCAAGAAGATGCTTGCTGCAAAGTCCCTCCCTAATCATGCACAGACATCAGTTCACTTCTCTTTATTGTCACTTCAGTCCAGAGGCTTTGAGCACTGCAGGGCCTTCCGCTATCAGTCTAGTACCTGAAACCAAAAATTGAGACATCTCTCTGAGGAGACACAGAGAAAGATTCAGCCTGGTTTATTCTCATCTTTTTCTGCTACAGAGGAAATAATCAAACCTACTGTTTAAGGCAAAAGGGGGAATAAAACTCCACCAACCTGCTAGTATTTTAGGAACTGAAATGGCAGAGGGATCACCTACAAACCAAGAGAGACAAGGTCCAGAAGCTCAATCATTTCCTTTGCTCACTTTGATAATTTCCAGTTCAAAACAAGCTCCCCTTCTTCCCTGCCTGTCCAAGAAGATGTCATTCTCACCCTTCAACACATCCCCCTGCTTGCCAAATCCTCCTCCCTTCCGTTTATCCAGGAGAAAGCAGCTCAGCACACCATCAACCTCTGATGCACGTCACATCCAGGCAACTTCAGCCCTGAACCAGAGTCACACCAACGCTTGCCAGCCTGCCCCAGGGTCAGCAGGCTCCTTCTGCAGGCACAGGAAATACCGGAGCAGAGATGTGGATATGTAACCATCGGGAGAGAATACTCCCCTCAGCAAACAATCATTTTTCCGCTGTGGAAAGGGAAGGAAGAGGTCTCATGTCAATTGTGAGCCCCATGTTGATGCAGAGGAGCAAATCTGCTTTGCCTCCTTCCCAAAGCCACTGCCTGAGCACTACATGCATCAGGAGCAAAGGAAAAGGCTTTCCTTTAAACACTCAATATTCAACAGGAAGAAGAAAAAGAAGCCAGAATATGTTTTAAAGAGCTGGCAGCCAAAAAAGCCTGAGGACGCATATCCTTCCTGCCCAGCCCCACAAGAAACCAGAACAAATCACTGCAGCCAGCCAGGCCCTCAGTGCACAGCATGGAGCCAAACTGCAGGAGGTCTTCCCCATCCCAAATCCCTCAGTTTTGGTTTTTTTTACCTGCTGGTGGAAATTCCTCTGGTCTGAACCACATAACAGACCTGAGTACAGGACCTTTTGGAGTAACCGTACCAGCTCCAAGGCCTGTCTGCAGGCAGCATCATACCTCTATGCTCACCACAGCATCAGGAGCTTTGTCACATTATCAAGCGTGTCCTCCAAGATCAAGTATGCTATTCCCATAACATCCATTCACTGTTGTCTCTGAAGCATAAAATCGTGTTTCAAGAAACATCTTCAAGGATGGGTTGGAAGCATTAAGAGGAACGTGAGTTACACTGAAATGGTTTTATCCAGGTCTAATTATGTTTGTCTCAACTGCTCCAGATTTCCTGTTGCTACCTAAGTGCTCAAAGGCTTCAGCTGCAACACTCTACTACAGACATATTCATTTGCTTAGTGAAACTTGAAAAGTGCTCTTCCTCCACCCTCCAGAACATGACAAGCTTTGTTTCAAGTTTTTGTTCCTCTAATGACATGGGAAACCTGTTCTCACCCTTCTAAACACAAACCCCAGAGGCAGGAGACTGGATTGAAAGGAGAGGTTTAGTTAGTGCTCAGTTACTCCTTACATAAAGCACATGCACTGATGTAGGCTGGAGCCACCCTTGGGGGAAGAGCCAGGCACCACAGCTGGGCAGAAAACCTGTGTAGGAGTTAAGGGCTGATCTGACCAGACAAAAAGCAACTCCATAGAACACACCAGGAGGTCACATGCTGAGGACCAGCGTCTTAAGATGCTGAGCATTTTACAGCCCTTGGTCTAGTTTCATGTAAAGTCCCCACACCCCCCCAGTGATGATGTCAATGCTTCTCCAGTGCCCACCACGTGCCCAGCACCATCAGCTCCTCCAAGCAGAGGAGCAGCAAGAGGTCTGGATTCTGCTCCCCATGCTCTACCATGTCTTTGCAGGTCTCTGCTGGTCTGTCAGCCAGGTCGCCCTTCACCAGGTACCTGCCTCCATGATCCAGTCCTGCCTCTGCTATCAGCATTCCTCCTTCATTCACTACAGCCCTGACAAGGCACCAGGGGATGGATGCTCCACAGAGCCTGAGGAGGTGCAGCACAACATCCAAGAGTCAGTCCCCAAAGGTCTCCAGCATCTCCCTTGGACCTTTCAGGGCAAGCAGCCTCCCACAAGCTTTGCTTCTGCCCTCTGCATCCTTCCACTGTGCTCCCACCAGCACAGTAGCCTCACAGCTCCAAGCAGTCAGGACAGCATTAGCTAGTTGCTGCATCCCTTTAAATTCTACAAGGATATCCAGATATTTTTCAACATGTAATCTCCTCAAGCAGTGGGATGGGTGAAGACCTGCCCCTGCCCTCCAAGAAAACAAGTAATATGGCCATGCAGGAGGGAGAGAACAGATGCCTCTGGAGCCAAAGGTGGTAACAGAAGCCACCAAGTCCTAATCAGCTTTTAAAGCCAAGGCAGACCTGAACATTACCTCCCCATCCAAAGAGTCTCCCTTCTGGCACAGTTACACTCTTCCTGAGCAGGAGGCAGCCCAAGAGCAGCCCCGCATCCTATGGAGTGCTCAGCAGCCATGTGGATCCTGGTCCAGCACTGTGCCCTGCCCTTGACGGTATCCGTTCTCTAAAACCTGACGGTTTGGGCTCCTTTTAACCCCTGAACACTTTGCTTGAGCCCCAGCTCCTACTGGACTCAGACACATGGATTTTCCACAGGGCTGTCGGCAGTCAGCTCCACTGAGTCATGCCAGATCATGCAGCTCCCAGCACCAGGTCCTCTCCCTCTGGATTTACTCCTTTTTGGGAGAGAAGAGGAAGCAGGGACAGCCTGTCAGTCTGCAAGCTGAAACCCCCTTCCAGGAGCAGTGACTCAAACCCATTGTAACACTGCTGGATGTTGGAGCAGAGGGAACAGGAGCTCTTTTTTCTGACAACCGACAGTGCATTACTAAAACC
Organism: Forpus xanthops; assembly: GCA_032466535.1. NCBI lineage: Eukaryota > Metazoa > Chordata > Aves > Psittaciformes > Psittacidae > Forpus > Forpus xanthops. Next base: position 10,998 of record JASSUY010030032.1, read on the forward strand.
CAATAAATCAGGAGCCTAGCAGACTGCTTACAGCATAACCTGACAGAGGGATGTTTAGCCTGCAAAGCCTGGCCACCAGCTATAACAATCCCTTGTAACATGGGCAGCAGTGCTGCTCTTCCCATAGAACACCATGGGGCATCACCAGGGCTGTCACTCACTGGACCCCGGTGGCTTCTGCAGTGCTGGGGATACACTGGAGCCAGGACCCACACAGGCAATGGCAGAATTGGTGTCTCTTAAGCAAGCACTCACATCTGCATGTGATACCACTGCCAAGATTGCTTGCTTTGGCTTAATTAGGCATCAAATAAGGTAACACTCTGTGAGCAAATCCAGCAGCTCAGTGTACTGGTGTTTCCTTCTACAAAAGGGGTTTTGCTGTTACAATAGGAGGAGCTGGCCAGGCAGAGCATGCCAAGCACCACGCAGCCTCCAGGCATTTCTCTGCTTTCAGACCTGCTTTTTCCCTAGAGAGAGAAGAGTACCTGATCAAAACTAGGGCTAACCAGGCAGCAGGATGCTCCCAGTGACACAGCAGCAGCAGTGAAGCCTATCCCAGACCTACAGCTCAACAGGACTCTCACCTCCATTGAGGAAAACCCCAGCCCCAAAAGCACAATAGCGGTGTAGATTTCCCGTAGAGACTCTACAGAGAAGGGGAAACCTTATAATGAACTGAAGTTTGGGAATAAGTGATGATTTTTCCAACTTGGAGCAGCACAGACAGCCCAAGCTGGCATTTCCACTCCCTCAATACACCTTCAGGGATATTCCTTGGGTTCCCAAACCAAGGGTCGTGTCAGGCACCCCTGATATCAGTTGTGACCTACCCTACTCGTACGGAAGATGAGCTTCCTTTGTGGGTATCTTCCTGCTATCAAGCAGAAACACACAAAGATATTAAGAAGCTGTTAAGTGAATTTTCAGCTTTATGAAACCCATGATGTCTCTCCCACTGTGCTTGATGGAATTCCTGTCTCCACTGGGAAGCTCAGACCTTGACTTCCAGCTCAGCAGCAGCAGGGGCAAGCACCAGCCTTCAGCATCATGCCACTCGTGCTTTACTATCACCATGCAACCTAGCCACGCATGGACCTGCCTCTACCTGCATCATGCACTGGTCAGCACAGCTGCTGCCACCAGCAGCACTACAGCATGGCTTGGCACTGACCTCCAGGCAGAAGCATCCTGTTAAAGATCAGTTTGAGAGGGGAATGAAAGATGCAGTGCTTCTATGGTGGACAATGAAGGCTTTGGGGGGTCTGCTGGACTTGAAGCACCACAGTAGTACAAGTGTCTTGCAGGCTTGGTTTGGCTGGTTAAGTGAGCAGCTGTAATGCGGAGGTCCCCAAAAATCACCATCAGGAGAACAGCTCCAGGCAGCTTAGCACAGCACCGGGAGCACACACTGCAGTCCAAGAGGAGATAAAAATGCTTTTGGCATGAGGGAGCCATGCAAAAGTCACTGGAACTACAGAACACACAATTTCCCAAGCACACAGGCACATTTCACATTGTGAACAGAGTAGCAAGACCTCAAATCACCACCTAATCCTACTCATCTAGGGAACACACCTGCCTGCCAGCTCATGGTCAGACCTGATGAGTCAGATGGCACTTGAAGCTTCAAGCTGTTGGAGCTCACTTTCTGCCATGTCCTTACCAGCACTGTGCTCCCCAACCACAGCATCCCACATACAACAAACCACTGGTGAAGCTCTGCTACTGCTATGGAGAAGCTCACCAGAACCAGCCTGGCAGCATTTTAGTTGTATTCTCCATGGGTGTCTGAGTTATGCAAACAAGAAGAGTGAAAGGCGGGCATTGTCCACTCCAAGCTCACATGGAGGAACCAGTCACAGAATCCCAGACCTGTTTGGGTTGGAAGAGACCTTAAAGCTCATCCTGGGCAGGGACACCTTCCACTAGACCAGGTTGCTCCAAGCCCCATCCAACCTGGCCTTGAACACTGCCAGGGATGGGGCAGCCACATCCAAGGACTAGGTAGGCTGTCCTAGGAGGGAGGGCTGAGAGCTGGGTTTGTTCATCCCACTGACTGCTCCCACAGGGACTGTACCAGTGGCTTTCAGTGCTGGGAACCCATTGTCCCAAGAGAGAGGGAAAGGCAAGGGTGTCCCAGTGAAGCAGCTCACCCTGCCCAAGCAGGAAATAATTTGTTTTGCAAAATATCAAAAGCCATAGAGAAAGAAAAGCAGGTGCTGGGCTCTGAGTGGATCTCATCTGACAACCAGCAGCACACCAAAGCCAAAGCAACAATAAAACAGAGAGAAATTCCATAGGCAATTGTTGTAATGACTACCAATTACTGGCTGCATTGAGTTCCATCATGATCCAAGCGACTCTGATATGCTCTGGGAGCCTTCAGTGTAAGCAATACCAGGTCAAAACCACCCCGAAAGAGCCAAATCACCGTGTCACAGTGCAGTATCATATTCCCATTGGCTAATTATGATGACCCCAATCCAATCGTTATTAATCAGAAAATATCCCCTGCTCCTGAGAATGGAGAACCTCTTGTGAATCAGTCTCTGCCTTCTGGAGATCAGCCCCACACTGGGGTGGCAAACATTAAGCAAAACTTTGGAAGCATTTTTACTGCACAAACTCCCAGTTGCAGGAAAAAGTCCTTGCAAGCATTTTGAATAAATAACTACACGCACACTGAAAGCCTTTAGAAGGGTTCATTTCCCCTGCCATGGCTCCTCACCCAGCCTTTGGCACCACTCACCCGCTGCAAACTGCCCTCACAGCTGGGAATTGCCACATCCATACCCTGCTTCCTGGGAAATCCCAGGTTTGCCCCCTTGCCTCCAGCATCTGCCAACTCTACAAAGGTGGAACTGATGCTTTTTCTTTCTCCTGGGAGATGGAGAGGGAAGAATGTCTCTTTATTTGCAGAAATTATCTCAAATTCCAGAGGAGCACATCTAACTTGTACCAAAGTCTGTAATTAAAATACATCAGCAATAGCTGTCTTCTCAACGTGAAGGAGAGAGGAAGAATAAAATGGTTTCATAAATAAACTGGTAGCTGGGATAAAATTACCCTCCCAGCCCGTGCAGACAAACCATGCCTTTGAGTATTCACAGTCCTGCCAGGCTGCATCCAGCGGGATAATCAATCTGATTATGGCCGCAAACATCACTGGAAAGATCTGTTCGTGGTATGAGACGCTCCAAACCGTTCCCAGCCATTCCAGGAAGGAATGCCTTCAAGAAGCTCAGAGCCAAAACTTAGCAGGAAAAGGAAAAACCTGGGAGCAGAGAAATCATCTCTTTATAGGAGCCTTTGGGACATTTACAAATGAATAAACTGCATTTTCAGCTGAGCAGCAACCACCCTACCCAAAATACACCATATGGGACATGTTGGCTTGGGAGCACTTTCCTCCCCAAGGGAAAATGAAAAGCTCCCATCCCCAAACTCCTGCAGAATACGGACATGTCATTAGTGACAATAAACCACCCTTTGACGGGAGAGGAGGACAGAGGCAGCCAAGCTGCAACTGCGCCTGGCCAAGCCAGGTGAGGCCGGGCCAGGAACCAGCAAAAGGAATAGCAGCTCCACCGGGAATTCCTGCGGTGAAGAGCTGGGCCCTGGGTCAAAGCAAGCAAAATATTTCAGATTCATTCCTCCCCCAAACCACGTGCTGTGCCCACAGGAACGCTCAACCTCACACACCCACAGCACTGCCCTGATGTGAGCCCAGCTCTGCTCCCAATGGGATGGTTTGTGTTCGAAGGCTCCTTAAAGCCCATCCAGTTCAACCCCCCTGCCACAGGCAGGGACACCTTCCACTAGACCAGGTTGCTCCAAGCCCCATCCAACCTGGCCTTGAACACTGC
>JASSUY010030034.1:0-23020 GCA_032466535.1 Forpus xanthops
GGTTGCCCAGGGAAGTTGTGAATGCTCCATCACTGGCAGTGTTCAAGGCCAGGTTGGACATAGCCTTGGGTGTCATGGTTTAGCGGGAGGTGTTCCTGCCCAGAGCAGGCAGGTTAGAACTAGATGATCTTAAGGTCCTTTCCAACCCTAACTATTCTATGATTCTATGGTTTCGGTTTTGCTTTTTTCTCTACTATATGTGAAACCAAAGCCCAGTAAAACAGTTATTTCAGAAGAACTTAACAGCTTCCTCATGGACCCTACGACATTAGAGTAGACCACTACCTTTTTCTCTGAATGATTATTAAAGGAAATGGTTGGTTCATGCATTTGTCATGTCTGAAGAATTAAAACCCCATTCCCCATGGATAGAGAAAGCAGAACTTTATTCACGACACTGCACATCCAGCATAGTGGCCTACCTAACTCTGCTTTACTGTGTACGCTTTCCTTTGCTGCAAATGATTATCTCACAGCACATGCCATGAGTACAGGTGTTCTCTCCCAATGTCCTGGCCAAACCCCAATAATTACATTCTCTCCACCTAAATTCCCTCTGCAGATTCAGCCAAGCACAATCATTAGGTCTTCTTTGCCAAAGTTCTCTCCTGTGCAGTGTAAAACAGCTGCCATACTTCGTACCAGAAGCAGCTTTATTGAAGTGCAAGGAAAACAAATTGCCTTACAGGCCTGTGAGTCCATAAAGTGGGAATAGATCCTTCAAAGAAAGAGATGATTGAGATTTGCACCCCTTCCTCCGTGCTCCATCCCCACCCAATGTACCAAAAAGGCTCAATAAGCGTTGAACCCAGTCAGGTTGAGCTGCCAGCTGTGTCAGAGCCAGGGCCAGGAACCATGAGGGATAGGGCCAGGATGAAGAAATAACAAAGGCTGGGCCCCACCATTGATGGGAATGGACAATTTTAGGTCTGAGCTGACATGGGAGGAGCAGTCATGGACAAAGCCCAGCCTGGGAGCCTGGGTACCAGAAGAGACAGCAGAAATCAGAGGGAGCTGAGCTTGATGAAGGTGACTTTTTAACAGCCAGCTCATGAAACCATTATGATTTTAACAGCAAATTCTACTCTATGGACCTGAAGTGCCTTCAGCACAGCCCTAGCCCTAACAGCATCCAAGCTGTCCCTGAATCCTCCCCTGACCCTGCTCTGCATTTAAAATGAATTCCAGGGAGCATTATAATCTGGACAAAATGGAACAGAATTAGATTTAGAAGAGAGCAACTAAGGTGACTGCCTAGGACCCAAAACTGGAAGGGAGCCCTACTAATCCACATTAGACAGCAGCCAAAGTCAGCACCTCCAAGGGGGGCAGGCAAGAAATGACCAGGCTCTGCCTTTGCCCTGTGCTCCCAGACTTTAACACCGGCTGTGCAGGGAAAGAAGTGGGCTAGGTTAACATAAGTGGGAGAGACAAGGAACAAAGACCCCACACAGGATAACAGTGAGGAGACTTAAACGTTTACAGGCTCATTGCAAGCAGGGGGTGAGGAGAAGTCAAGTTTTGAGTAGGAAGGCAGTAAATCTCCTGTTCAAGACTGTATATCGTGTTTCCCAGAAGCAAAAACACTATTTTCAAAGCTGTCCAGGCTGGTGTACAGTGCAGAGTCTCAGCAATTGCACTCTGGCATTGGGGCTGGTTTCTACATTTGCAGGTGCCACAGACAGTGTGAGCCTAATTTTAGTGTGAGCAACTCTGATTGAAAGGAATCAGGTTTCAAAACCTCACAGTATTATGTGGGAGCACACAGACACAACTCACCAGCCCTTGCTGGAGAAAAAAAGAAGTAGTTAAGAGAAAAAAAACCTCCAGAGAGGTGGAGAGGAGCACAACTGCCTCGCTGAGTAAGGTTGGTGATATGCCCCACCAGACAGCCCCTCTCTAAAGCCACAGAAGTAGCCCTGTCACTAAACAAGCTCTGGGATTGCAGCAAATGAAGAAAGCATCGAGAGCTGTGAGCAAAAGTGAAGACATCCTGGTTTCAGTTCTCACCACAAGAAATGAGTGAACCTGACCCAAATTACATGAAGATATTTGCATCACAATGAAAACATGCTGTCTACTGCAATGAGGCAGCTGATATCCTGCCTCCCCACACACACACACCCCTCCTTCCCCCATTTTCTGTAAAAAAGATTTCTGTAGTGCAGGGTTTTTGCTCAACCTGCTACTTCCTCATTTGTCTCCAGCTACTTCTCCATCCAGGGCCATAGGGGCTCAGCCTGAGTATGTGGGTTCAGGATCCCAGCCCCAAGAAGAAAGGAAGGACCCCAGCATCCTATTTCCACACTCACTGCAAATATGTGGGGAAGGGAAACTAAGGAGGAAATGACTTTCCTTCCCAATTAGCCAGCAATATAAACTGGCCAGCCAAACAGGGAGCATGGGAATCCACAGGGAAAGGGCATCGTCCCTTAAGCATCCAGGCTGTCTCAAAGCCAGAAGCAAGGCTGCAACTGGATCACTGGTTAACCCCAAATGGCTTCCTGGTACCTTGCTCAGAGCAGCTTGTAAATGCACCGGCAACCCCTCAGCTTCCTCCTTTTGTCCAGACAGTCTTCTGGTCCTGCTAATTTGTTATTTCCTATGTGAAAGCCTTTTCTTTCTGCATTCTCCCCATTCTCCAGAAAAGGCTCACGGGTTAGGTTTCCCAAACCTGGTCTCCTGGGTTCCTTTGGCATGCAGTTACTTCTGCACTCTTCAAGGACTTGTCACCAGGACCTGCTAGGAGAAAAAAAGTAACTACATTATGTTTCTATTTCACAGTATAACACTTCACCTCCTTGCCCCCTCCAAAGAGAGAAAAGAAATATTCAGAAGTATACTCAGCTGTGTATTCAGCGGTATATGAAACAAAATTCTCCCACAAACCTTATCTCAGCAAATGTACATTCATTGTGAAACTACAGTTTCAAGAGAAAGATTTTTTTGCTAAGAGAGAGATAAAGAGGAAGGTGGAAAAAGTGTCATGCTGGTCCTCACATAGCATATCTTGGTACCTGGGCAAGAGACAGCTGGAAGGATGTTAAAAGTGTGTGTGTGTGGTGCTTCCAGGCTAGACTTTGTTACATGGACCTGGCTGATGTACTCCACTGCTCAGGTGGTTATCACTGCTGTGTGCTACCCTAGTGCAGCAGTGATAGTCAACCCAAGCCCCTCAGTGGCACTTTTCTGGCAGTCACTGTCTAGCACAGAAAATGTCACGGAAAATGGCACGTGTTTTTCCCACCAGGTGGGTCACAAGGATCTCAAGGTGAAAGGCACCTGCTGAGCCTGGAGGGCAGGGAGCATCTTCTGAAGAAAGTCAAGTCCCATGGGCAGAGCAGAAGAAAAGTGAGACATGATAACAGCTGATTCTCTTTGCTTTCCTGCTTCCAGGTGTGGCAGTGGTGGAGTTACTAAATCACACTTCATCAAATCATGTCTCTGATACTTGTGCTTATATCCCCTTTTCTGTCATGCCCTACTGCACACAGATTCTTCCTGCTTGTAAGAAAGATAATAGGTTACAGGTAAAACACCAGCCTAGGGTAAGTGAGAACTGGCCCTCAGAGCATTGTCCAGCAGCACACTGCTTTCATAGCCTCAAAAATAATCTACAGGCAATAAGTCTTTGGCCCTCAGAGCAGGTCCCACTTCATTGTGGCCTTATTGCCATAGAGTGCCACAATGCACCTCTGAACGGAGCTCACACACCCAACATAATATATGGAGATACCTTAAATACCTACACAGCTCTTGACATGGGTTTCAAAGCCACACACACACTTGGACGCCTATGACATTAGGCCGCACATGCCACACACAGGGTATGTGGCTCCTGCCCCAGTCTCCCTGACCAGCCTTCCTCTACAGTCACACTTCAGCAGCAGCACTGGACCAGGACAAGGAAAGAGGTCGTATCATCCTAGGTAAGGATGATGGGACCAGCCTGAGCATCTGTGGAGAGGCCGCACTGCAGAGCCGCACTGACCATGGTGAGGGAAAGGGACAATCTTACTCCCCAGACCAGGAAGTATTAAAGGCAACTGGCTCCCAGCCACCTGCGGCAAATGGTTGTTTTGTGTTACTCCTGCACTATAAATGAAGACTTCAAAGGACTATCATGAGGACAAGCGCATGAAGCTAAGCAATGCCTGCTGTGAAATCACAGCAAGTGAATGCCTCAGGCACCAAAAAGGTCTGGTTTATCTGTTACAACCAATGTGCTTGTCTCCTACTATCATAGGATAACACTGAGAGATCCAGTTATTGCTATGATGAACCTTCTTACGTTCCCTCTGTGTCAGTGTCTGCCCAACCCTATGTAATGACACCACAGCCCCACTGAGTGCTGGCAGAGAGGCATGGGAGCCCATCAGGGCTGATGCCCACATGGGGAAGTAAGTGGGCATAAATTGGGAAACAAGAGCAACCCTTCCTATGTTGCTGTGCTTGTGCTTGTGCTTGAGCAAAGAGGAGGAAATGTTTGTAAAGCCCACTTCCCAGAATGATTTGGCCTTGACTGCAGGAGGCCCTGCCAAACCTCCTGCGGGGACCTTCCGCCTGCGTACATGCAGCACAAGGGTCACCTGTGGCACCAAGTACCATTTGTCTAGAACACTTTTCAACTGTGTGCTAACGTTGACAATGGACAACAGCAGTTTTGTCCTCTTGACTTGCACAAAAGCAAAATGTCCCATCCTCGTGGCACAGCCACCCATTCCACAGGCTGTGCTGACCAACGTACCCACAGCATTTGCTCCTTCCACCCTTCTTTCAAGGAAACTGTAACACAGGGCAGCTTTCATACAGGGCTTGGCACGAGCTGTTGGACATACGGCCTCAGTAAATGCTTTGAAAAATTACTCCCAATGAGTCACAGCCACATGACTTTACGCAGTCTCCCATCCCCACCCCAGTGCCAGCCCCCAGCCTTGTGTGCCACAGTGTCAGAGCAAGTCATCTCCCAATCCACAGGAAATGTCTACAGAAAATGTAGCGGTGGCGATGGCAGCTATTTGCTAGCTCAGAAAGCACAAACTTACAAGCTTTTTTTTCAGGATAAACAGCTGCTTCCTCACTTGTGCTGAAGAAAGTCCTTCCAAAGCTTTTCATTTTAACTTCTGTAGCAAAACAAAATGAAAAACAGAGACAAATGTGTGAGGCTGCCTTTGATTTTCTGCAGTGGCAGCAACCAACAAGGGAAAAAACAAAACTGGGGGGGGGGGGGAAAGAAAGAAAAAACAGTCTTGGACTATACTGTTTGCCCAGGCAGAGAAGAATGCTGGAGGTGGTATATGCCAGGATGACATCAGAGGAGTGATGCAACTGATCTGCGGCCAGGAATCCTGTGAAGCGGGGAGCTATGCAGCATGTATATAGAGAACTGTGTATGTTTTTATACATAAAATGTGTTGTTTGGAGTACATACACTCAAGCTGACTAGCGCGGATGGCAAGCAGTACATATACTTTGCCTATGTGTCTCAGCTAGGTGGAGTGGAGGACTCTGCCTATCAGAGGTCATCCAACACTTTTCCATGAGAAGAATGTGTTTCAGTTTGAGTTCAACTTTGCCAGATTTCAGCTGTTTGGGCTGAATTTTTTTCCATGCATGCTGTCTGCCCCAGGCTAAGTGGTTTTGGGGAAGGCTTCAGCAAAATGGTTCAGTCGCTTCACAGCACAAGGCTAGGGGAAAAACACATTTTGCCCTGTTACAGACTATATATATGAAAAGAGCAGTGTGAAGGATCTTGTGATGGATCCGCACACTAGAAAAAGAATATGGCACTTGTGCAGTCAAAACTGGCCTTCCTGTTGCCTTTGTGTGATTTTGTCTAAATCAGCCATGTTATAAGCTGAGACTGTGCAGGCTCAGGGAAGACTTTTTAGGGTTTGAAAACTCCACCTGTGTCCTTCATCCATGAGTTTGGACCATGATGGAAAGAAAAGAGATGTCTCATTGAAATCAGGGGTAAGGGGAACAAGTGGACAAACAATGAGGGGACCCTCTTCCCAAGCTCTCTGCTCTCCAAAGTTTCTAGCTCACAAAAGGTTAGTAGCTGTCAACCAACCAACCAACCAGCTAGAGAAGCAATGCCTCCAAACCCACAAACCTCATATGCTTAGCCTCACTTTTGTCAAACACTGTGCAGCATATCTTCCATTAGCAGTGGCCAACCACTGCTAGAAGAACACAAAAGAAATGTACTATTCCTTAAGAGTACATGTCCCTCTGGAACAGGAACTGGTTCTTCAAGTCTCACCTCTGCTGACAGCAAAACCTACCAGGGTGTAGTTCTCCTTCAAGGGATCACTCCAGAGAAGCTAGTCTGGAGAAAACTGTGTCGGAGGTCACTCTGGCCACCTTAGGAAATACATTCTGGAAACATGCTGATGAACTATCGTGGACTCAGGGAAGGTCCTTCACATAACACAAACCCAGAAATGGTTTGCTCTGGGGAGTCTGGTTTCTCTTTCGTTTTTTTTTCTCATTTAAGAACATTAACTGCATATCCAAGAAATCCTAAACAGAAAGTGAAGGTGACAAAGCCAAGCAGTTGAGAAATCCAGAACAAAAACTAGCTTGTGCTTGTCTCTCTTTCCTATGCACTTTCAAAAACCTGTCTTCATGTGATGTGGTCAGGTATCAACACCATGGAACAATGCTTATTCTGCTCTGGGTATTCATTGCAAGCAAACAAAAATTAAGTCAAACTGCACTGATAAGCACCTATTCAAGTATGCATGCCTACTAATTAAATGGGACTATCCTTACAAGTGACCACTGAGTTTCACAATTCAGCCCAAAATACCTATAATTTAGTAAGTAAATAGATAGGAAGAATAATTAGTGTAAAGAGCTGAGCCAGTTGCAAACTCCCATTACCTTAACAAATACATAAGTTATATAAAAACATCACAGTAAAAGCAGGAAATATTCCATCAACTGATATAGATCACTCACTATCTCATCCCCTGGCCCTAATCCCGTTCAAAATTAGAAAGCTCTAATCAGAATCTGCAAGAAGAGCAGAGGAGGTATAGGGTAATGAAACAGTTTATATGAGAAGTACATTGGCACAGAAATATGTTACCACTCTGAGACGAATTTAAAAAGTAAAAAGATGGAGTATCTTCTGGTAATGCGTACATTCATTTCTCTAAAGAACGAATAAAATTCTCAGAAGGTGTGAAGCAAAACTGGAAGTAGAGCTGATGTTCCTGTGCGCTTGCTGAGCACTGCACAAGAAAGAATTGATGTCAGCATCTTAAACACCAGACTTCTATAGATTATTTAAGAACTGATTTTTTTGTTTACTATTCCCTCTGATGGGTTTTCCCATCCAACATGATTGGAACAACCTAAGCCGAGCTCTCTTACTTTAAAAATCCATTAATTGGTAAAGAAAGGAGGAAAACATGTGCTATTGATTATGTAATTTATGTGTTATGATATCCTGGTGGGCTGACATATTTGGTGGCGACCTTAGCCTTTGAAATGGTGGATTATATAGCATAAATCTGCTTCTAAAAGTAGTGGACATTTTATAGAGAAGATTTTTCTATTAACATACCACAGCTTTCGACTGCTGGATGTATTTTTGGTCCAACCTCAAAAGAGGAAAAAATGGGAGGACTTCTGCTATTTTCTACCTAAAACAACAAGCCAAAATCCCTCAGTGGCATTTCTGCAGATGTTTCAGTTAGAGAAAATATGACCGTTTCATCTTCTCTTGCATTAAAGTAAGTGAGCATCTGCATTCCTTTCTGGAAGAAAAGATTTACACATTTGCCGCTATGAAAGGCGTGTAAGGTGGAGAGGTCTGTGTGTTTTATATAGCCAAGCGAGACACTGCTTTTCTCCAACAGAAAAATACCTCAGTTTTTCCTTTCCAGTTAACTGTTTCTCTGGCCATGGCACTGCTGTTATCTTCTCTTCCCTGCCTTTTGGGAACATCTGGGTAAGCATTGCCAGCATGCTGCATTAATAATATCAGAATAACAAACCTCCCACAAATGGGTCCAATCCTCCACAACATTTCAGGCTAGTCTCCTGCAGGAATAAGCCTTATGCGAGCATACAGCACGTGGGTGGGTCTGTATGTCTTCAGTTATCTGCCGTTTCCCTTCGCCCTCCCAGGAGCTTTGCAACTGCTTAGGAAATTTCCACCAAATGTGGCAGAGGGGCAGTTGTATCCAAGTTTGTTCAATCTCTCGCACTTAATGCAAGTGGGTGGCAAAGGAGAGAAATTTTAATGACGTCCCCAGTGATAGACTTGCTAAAATAGCAAAAAAAATCCATCTCACCCCTAAGTAGACATCAGAGAGTCTGCGTGACAGAGGGCAAGCAGGTCCATTTCAGCTATGGCAGAACAACTTGCCCAGTGGGCCATTTGTTTTTTTTTTCTTTAATATAAAGGAACCTTCAGTGAATGTTCTGATGGACACAGGGACAGATCAAGAAAGGAAAAGAATAAATCGCCAGAACTGTGTGTGCTCTTTTCTGCAGTGCCTGCACAGTTATCTAAGAAGCAACAATCTTTTTTACTCTTCATTCCATCCTCGCCTTGACTAATTTCGTTCTTTAATTATGACTCCTGGCAACCTTCAGTACAAATGAGGATTTTCCTCCTTTAGGTAATGCATGTTCTTGGCTCTGAGGAGGAGGCGGCTTGTCTGTCAAAACATTAGCTGCCTCTTTTATATGTTAAGTATTAATTCTATTTATCTTCGAATTATTTTCAAATACTGGAGGCATTCTTCCCTGTATTGGAATGCAACAAGTGCTTAATTTCAGGTTTTCATGTTATTCTTGCTCAGATATGAGGCCAAAAAATGGCAATTAAATTCTCATTTAATTCCCATTTCCTTAAATACACCAATTCTCTTACCACACACAGCCTCTTTACTAGTACCATGCTTTTTCACAGGAGGCAGGAGCCTGCAGCCCATGGGGACAGGTTCAGCCCACAACTTCATTTCAGATGGCCTGTAACCACATTATTATTATTCCACCATTTACTGGGTAACACTAAGGCATGTGTTAATGTGTGGCAGACCAAAGGAGCTCAAAATACTTACTTGTTGCTCAGCAAGGAAAGAATTTCTTGCCCCTGATGTAAAGGAAGGAGTTAATGGCTTAGCAACACCTAATGGAGAGGATCTTCTCCCCTGCAAGGTGTGCCCAGCGACAGCTTACACCCATGCTCATGTTTGTAGCCATCGCAGGTCTATGCTTCCAGCAGAAAGAAAAAGAAGGGCTTAACGTGGAGTGGTCCGAGGAAAGGTGAGAGACAAAAGCCAGTTTTGTGCTCTGTGCATTCAGGGGAAAAACCAGCACTAGTATCCTGGCAGTGTAGGTCCATGCTCACCTGCATGACCTCCAGCGCCCTAGATGGCTGTTGGCATTATTCTCTTCTAGCAAGAGATAAAGAAAGGGAGCTGCAATACCTCTCACTGACAACATCATCACTCCTCTATTAACTGAATGAAGCCACCACTGATTTCATTCTGCCAAAGGAAGAGGCAGTGGATGGGAACATCATCAAAACCAACCTGCTGAGACCGCAGAAGGTAAGACTTCAATGCTTTGGGTACCCATGACCCTAGCTCCCAAATATGCATTTAGGGCACTGCGAGATGCAAGCAAAACTTAGGCAAGAGGCACAAAAACAGAGCCCCGTGTCCACGGCAACACAAGCACAAAGAAGTTGAGAATTCCAGTGTGCCACTTTTTCCAGGCTCCAGAATCAAGGATGGGTGCCTGTAAAGTAAAAGGCACTTCAGAATCACTGTCCTACACTCTTTGGAGAAGGCCTCCATGCTTCCTGCCTTGTGCCACCTTCATGTTTTCCCAAAGGGGAGCCCACCCAGCAGTGCTCCTGAGCAAGGACTGCAACACCACAGTGATGAATCCGTGTTTTCCACTGCGAGGCGGAACATGACTCACAGTCCCCATCATGACCCAGTGACTTGTGGTATCCAAAGCAAACACAGCTAGCAAGGCTTTTCAACAAACAATCAACAATCTCCAGCTAGCTGCAACAGTCCACCACATGAAACACAGAAATAAAAGGGTTTTTTCCTCACTCTGTCCCTTGCCTTTGCCTTCTCCCATTCATCCTCAAAAAGGACAGTCATGGCCATGCATAACTTCACATTTCCACTCAAGCTGAACCTGAAAGAGTCTGTGAAGGCTTGAACGTCCTTCTTGGTTCTCATCACATGTCCCAGTGACTATTGGATAACACCCTAGGAATATTCAGAAGGAAACTAAATCCTCGCCTCCTTCAGGATTGATATTAGTAACTGCATGTCCCCTTTACAGCTGGGGAGGGAAACAGCTTTGCACAGGGACCATGAGTAATACAGGAGCTCCCTGATGTGCAAAAGAGGAGGCTTAGAACCTGAGCTCCAGCATCTGGGCCATGTTCACAGCCACCAGTAGCCAGCCATCCTGTATGCTGGCAGGCTCCATTGTCACTTGTCTGGAATGACTCAGGAGCCTGAAAGGAGGAGGCGGAGAGACAGGAGAAGAGATCAGGTAGTGACAGTCCCCTGGGATGCAACACCGTGAATGGAGAGAAGTTGAGCATCCTCAGGCATCATTGGAGAGCTCACTGACACACCACCTCTATCATTGATGTGAGAGGACTTCAGGCCTTTCCTTCATCCCCACCAGCTCACCTGCATGCCGGCAGCCCACTGTGCATACAGAATGCATATATACCAGTGAAGGATCTGGGTATGATTTGCACAATTTGCAATGAGTTTTTAATCTTTTTCCAGTACAATCTTCAAGAGTAGCAACTGGTTTTGCAGTATCTGCTGGTGAGGAGTAGGTATGAGGCTGCTTCGCTCTGACCATCAAATAGCAATCATATGTTAACAACTTTCAGTTTATTCCCTCTGGTACCTTGTTCAGATTTGTGAAAGCAGGAAAGCTTGCTAATATGTTTTCAGATTAAATGGACCTTTTCTTCTTTTAATGTGTGTGCCTAAAAATAACAGGAATTGCACAGTCGTGTCAAGAGATTAAATTACCTTAAAGCCTGCAGAGGGAGTACAGCTGTCTGAAAACAACACATATATATTTTATTCAGCAATGGTGTGCTGAGTCAAGACAGATTTAAGTGGTCATGAAGACTGTTTTATTTCTTGGTTAGTCCAGTGCTTGTGAAATCCTGCATGAAAACACAGTAGTGTGAACCACCTGACATCCATGAACAAGTCTGTTTTCGCAACCACTCCGTACAAAGTAAACCCAAAAATCTGTAAAGCCACCTGGCAGGTCACAGGTGTCACTTTCCAAAGGGCTGTCTTATGCAGCAAAGTGTACCAGATACAGACATACACATGAGTGTCCAAACCTGCCTGAAAGCATATAATACAGAGCCATGGCTTCAGTAATTTAAGATCCTACCACACTGAATAATAGCATGATACTTTTCCCTTCTGAGTGCCTGAGTTCTTATTATTTACCCCCCTAGCAGTATTTGCAGTGCCTGAACCAGGCACTTAGACTCTCATGTCAATTGATAAGGGGAATTATGTGCCTACAGTAGCAACTGCAAAGCCCAAATACAGTGAGGATGAAGCTGCCTGAACCAGGCAAAAGAGAAATCCTCATGAGAAAGGTATACCTGTCACCTTGCCTGCTTCAGCATTCAGGCCCATAGAAAGACATGCCCTAACAGCCAGCCCCGCTTGCTCTCTTTGAGGAGGAGGCCAGCAGAGGCAGCACTCTATGAGTCTCCAATAGTTTGGTGCAGACAGCATGCCCATCTGCTCCAACATCTCCCAGGAGTGACAAAAGAGGGATACTTACAGAAGGATCTCATGGGAGCGAGTCAGTCATGCTCAGTACTTCTAGGAAGCCCTTGACACCATCACATGTAAAGAAGGTACTGAGACACTTAGGCACCTTCAGATGTCAGGGTGACACATGAGCCAGAGTTTTAAGGACAGACATCTGAGATTTAGGCACCTAACATTACAAGCGAGGCTCTGGTTCCCAGTCTTTAGTGAATTTACCTGCAGTGCTGGTGCCACCTCCCTCTCACCCAGAGGCAGACACTCAGGTGCAGAGGGGATGCAGGCCAGATCCTCAGGAGTGACAGGGGGTAGTCCTGAATATTAGCACAACTGGCCAGCAAGGATTCAGAGGTCAGTTGCAGGTTGGATGAAAAACATAGAGAAAATAAGGACATATTGCAAAGAATAAAAAGACATACTGGATGAGGGGAAAAAAAAAAAAGTACTAGGAACAAAAGGTGACAGAAGAGTAATACATAGATATTTGAGCATTTGCAGGACTTGGTGCTTCTCTGGAATGACTCAGCCCCTGCCCAGTAAGTTCTCTGTAACACAGACAAAACCTATGCAACACACAACCACATCCTACACTGGAGGTGGATTAGCATGGACTTGAAACTCTGCCTTTACCTGAGTTCCAGATGAGCTCAGAGAGGTAGCAAAAACCCTGCCAGGTGCCAGCCAGGGCAGAAAGGTCAACCCTTCCAAGAATGTCAGGCCAGGAGGAGGTTAATACAAAGGAACTCTGTTATGCCTCTGCTTCATCCCCGCTTGTGTATTCTCAGTGAGAAGTGGCTGATGGAGCAGCTGAACCTCTGTCTTGCAAGCCTTCTGTCAGCACAGGCCCCTCTGTGAAGGGAATTTGCTGCTGCCCATCTACAGACAAAATCTCACCCTATACGCAGATACTCAGATGCCCAGAAAAAGTTGACTTCAAAGTCAACAGCTGCTCTTCAAAAAGGCAACAAATTGCAATGAAGCGGAGAATCAGTGGAGTCTCCATCCTTGGCCAGAGCAAGTCTTCGGAGGGGCCCTGGCTCAGCTTTCAGAGATAAGCAACACAAATTTGAAGGAAAGGGGGGTCAGGAGGGCTGGTTGTTTGTAAATCTTAAAGGAGGAAAACCTTTTCACTTGCTTTGGAAAAACCCATTTATCACTTGTAACCAATTCAGTGTAGATTAACGATGGGGTGTTATCTATCTGAGAATCCCTGTAAAATTACAGGCATCCGGCCTCTGGTGGGATACTAATGAAAAAGTGAAAATTGTTCTTTCGCCCTTCATCTGACCCAAGAAATGCTGTAAGTCTTTGTGGCTGGGGTAAAAAAGCAGCAGTGTTCAGACTCTTCAGCATAATCCAAGTGTCCTCAGTTTCTTTTGGTCTTTTGAGATTGCAACCCTGGGTTACCATCATGTGCTATTGAAAGGTCATACGTGACAATAAATTATATATTTCCATACAGAGAGACACTCTGTCAGCCTGGAAAAATTCCATCATCCCATGTGCTGTCTTAAATGACTGAAAAGGGGTTTGTCATATATAAGAAAACTCTACATTTATCAGGCTTCAAAAACAATGCAAGCAAACAAAAAAAATCTATTTACATTTCATGAGGGTTTTTTCTGCAATTTCCCTCTTCTGCTTTTGTTCACTCTCCCTCCAGAAAGTTTTGCATTTGATCAAAGATTTCAGATTCACAAGATCCCATTATCTCTCTTCCTGCATTCTCCTACCCTTTCTTGCAGTGTACCTAGAACAGCAACTGCACTCCCATATGGTTACTTAGGATTTGTGTCCTATAAATTAATGCCCTAATGAAGAACCTCATTGCCACAGAAGTCCATAGGCTCAGTTTGAAGTCCTGTATTCATGCTTTCAGTAGGCCAAGAGGAACAAAATCCATTTTTGGTTTACAGAGCTTTCCCAAAGAGCATCACATCATCTCAGCACTGAGATTGTACCAGGCAAGGGCTAACAGCCAAGGGATTTTCAGAACATCACAGTTTTTAGTTTCATCAGACTAAATACTAGGTTGTGCACCAGTTCTACCCCCCAAAATTTCTCCAAAGTTACAAAATATTGGTTCATGAAACCATTTTTTTTATTCCAGTTAAGAATGCAGAGGAATTCAGTGCACTGAACTGTTTAGCTGATGAAGAGACAAAGTGAAGAACAAGCAAAAAGCACTCTTACTGAAAGTTAGTGTTCACAAGACTCATTCAGGGCTTCATGCAAAATCCCTGGATGCAGAACATCCAGAAACTGGGAAAAAAAGGGCCCACTCAGAAGTATCTGGGTGTTCAGTTAAAAATGGACTGTTGTGATAGTAGGACTCAAATTGTACTCTGAGGGACCCAGCAGGTCTCTTTCACATGCCCATTTCCTGCCACAAGAACATCTTGTCCTTCCTAACCCTGAAGTGACGGGGCACTTATGTAGCATCACAATGACGCAGCTTCACTCCGAAATGCATTTCCCCAAATGGCAGTTCTCTGCTGCGTGTTTCTTACCCCTCAGTGCTTTCTCTACCAGATATGTTTCATTTGCTAGAAAAATGTTTCTCATTTCTAGCCCAGATAGGTTTGCAATACCACCCACCTGACCACAGCATCTGAGCAGTTTCCAGAGTTGCATTCAGCAACATACCTAACATCTGTCACATGTGGTTTACTCGCTCCCTCTCATCATCTTGCCCAGCAAAGGTCTGTGTGTTCCGTGGCTTGTTTTACTTTGGTGTTTTATTTTTAAGGTGCTTCTGGATGTCTGCTAGAGAAATCAGCACCAAGAAGCACACTTTAAATGGAGAGAAAAAAGAATTAAGTCTGGGGTTCTCCTTGGGGAAATTCCTGCCATCTGGTCTGACTGAACCTTGTGAAACACCCCTGGACAGATAAGCTTACAAATTCCCCTGGATCTGAAAGGTTTTACTGTGAAGGTAGTGAGACACCGACACAGGTTGCCCAGAGAAGCTGTGGCTGCTCCATCCCTGGCAATGTTCAAGTACAGGTTGGACAGGGCTTGGAGAAATCTTATTTAGTTAAATAAGGTTGTCCCTGCTTACTGAAGGGAGGATGGATTAAATGACCTTTAAAGGGCCCTTCCAACCCAAACCATTCTTTGATTCTATGATTCTACTCTCTCGCAGACTGCAATTTCATGGTAGTGCTGTCAGCTTGCTCATTCCCACCCACTGTGCTTTTTGGGTTTTTAGGGCAGCCATGTGATGAACTAGACAAGAAACTGATCTAGCTGGGGAAGAAAAATGACACAGAAACCAAGAACAAAGAAGGGAAGGTGGGAAATCTCTGCAAGATCCATTCCCCAGTGCAGTTCCTCCAGTAAATTTACCAGCAATGCCAGAGGCAGGAATGAGTGGGCTGGATAAGGAAGGAAGGGGATGCCTAAGCTAGCGTTTCAGTAGTACAGATGCTGCTGTGAAACTACTGCCTCCTCTGCTTGCAGCCAGACTGGCAGCTCAGGACTTAAAGGCCGTATGTTCCATGAATAACCATGGCTTAACCAGCTCTACCTGTTTGTAAACACCAATCCCTTGTCTGCGTTACATCTGCTGAGATAGACAGCTTTGCTAGAAAAAAAAAAAAAAAAACAAAAACACCTATGTATTAGCTTTTCCTCAACCCAGGAAGAGGAGTATCCACTGATCCACTGACCCCAGGTATGGCCTGGATAGGAGCCAACATCTATCCAACTGCCTGACAGCAGAGGCAAAATGCTAAAGATCACCAACCCAAGACAGATGGCTTCTGAAGCCATCCTCACTGCAGTACCACACAACCAGGAAAGACAGAAGGGAAGAAGAAAAGAGTAAAAGGCAAGTGAAATCACTGGAGTGGATGAACACACCCTGCTGCCTTGTCCTCCAGAACTGATAAGCCTCTAATTCTCTGCCATGATTGAGTGCCCAAGGTTCATCCACTCCTAAAGGAAATAAGCTACTCTACTTACTACGTTGAGCACTGCCCCAAACTCACGTGCTAGTAATCATAACCAAGTGACTCTCTACATGCTGGGTTTCTTAAATAGAAGGGAAAACAGTGAAAGGCTGCTTCCTAGCTTGCTTGACAAATGCCTGTCACCCAGGAGGAAACTTCCAAAGTAGATGAAGCAAAGGCAAGTGAGAAATCCCACTGGCAGCAGATCTCGGCAGCGGTCAGATGCATAGCTGAGGTATGGCAGCAGCTCTTCAAGCTGAGCCAGTAGAGGTCTCTGTTCAACTAATCCACTAATAAAAAGGAATAAATATCTATCTATAGTTGTCTGAGTGAGTATGTGCCTTTCTTTCTGATTCCTGATCCTAATGTTCCTGGGTGGGAATAATTTATGTCTTTGCTCCAGAAAAGAGAAAACAAAGAAAACCTGTGGTCTACCCGGTTCCCAAGCTTATGGCATCAACCCCAGGCTTGGCCTCTGGTAGGAAAAATAGATGCTATGGTCAGTCCTGGACCTCCAGCTTCATTCCCCAAGGAAAGTGAAGAGTACAGTTATGATTGGGGAACAGCCATCTGCTTGTAAAGCTCCTCCAGCCTGCCCAGGTAGCAGGGGAATAGGGAGACCTTTCTGCACTTGTAGGTCCCTGGTTTCGATCTGGGTAGAGCTAGTCATGATAGAAAGGCTTTATCAGGCAACGGTTGTTTTTTTGGCCTCCATGTAAAGGGCTGCTTGGTTTTTGTGGGAGTAGCATCTGAAGCACACAAAATGGGGCGTCTGCCCACGACTGGAATCCTTGCTTGAAGTCTCAGATGTGAGGCCAAGGATAAAATTGGAATGAAACTTATGTTCCTGCCTGTTGGCTCCTCCAAACAGCTGCAGGCGCAGTAGAACGGCCAGGTATAAAAGCCTGAACTGGCACAGCCTGTCTTTGCGGATAGGGAATGCTAAACCACAAGGTGTGTTGCTCTGTGCTTCTACCCAGAGCCGGTTGGCAGGTGCCAAGATACCAAGAGGCAGCGGGACACCTCCCTGACAGGACAGCCTGCCTGCTCGGGGCAGCCTGGCTTAGCTGGGCCATGGACTGCATAACTGTGATACACTATGGGTGTCGCCAGTCACAGCAGCACACCACATCATGCGCTACCTGCAGCTGCAACACTCCCTTTTCCAAAACCCAGAGCCAGAGAACTACCCCCACAGCACCTCAACAGCAAACACACCATTTGTGCCCTCTGCATGTGGAGAATCATGCATTACTGAGGTTAAGATGGGAAGGAGGCATGCAGCTAGGCCCAGTCAGGGAATAAGGGGATTGCAGATGGGCTGCCCCAAACTTCGCTCCAGTGATGGCAGAGTGCAGTAATGCACAGGGCGGCCATACTCTGCTGGTGCACAGCTGTACCTCAGGTATGGGGAAGCCAAGAAATGGGCAAACCGGCTATACGCGTTTAACTCGAGTGTATCTCAACTGAAGACAGGCATACATGAACATATGTTATCTCCTTGTGATAGCAGGCAAGTTCCATTAGATCACATCTTGACTGAGGATGAGGCCTAGAGCAGCTGAAGATGTCCTGCAAAAAGAAAGCCATTTTAGGAAGCATGTCAGCTGTGAGACAACACCTGCATTTTGCCCTAGTCCTCTGTACCTATCCATTACTTCAAGCCTACCGCTTCTTTGCAGGGAGCTGCAGGCTTTAAACCCGGAGATCAGGGCACACATCACCTGCTGCAGTGGCAGTCTGGGGATGGAAGCCAACCCAATAATGCAGAGTCACACAGGTCCTTGTCCATCATGGCAGACCTGGGAGCATGTCAGTTTCCGACCTCAGAATCACAGAATGACTTGTGTTGGAAGGGACCTTAAAGCTCATTCAGTTGCAACACCCTGTCACAGAGAGAGATACCTTCCACTCAACTAGACTGCTCAAAGTCCCTTCCAACTTGGCCTTGAACACTGCCAGGGATGGGGCAGCCACAGCTTCCCTGGGTAACCCATGCCAGTGCCTCATCAGCCTCACAGGGAAGAATATGTTCTTTATGTCTAATCTAAATCTCCCCTCTTTTAGTTTAAAACTATTTTTACCTTAGTCCTGTCCTACATACCCTTGTAAAAGGTCCCTCTCCAGGTTTCATGTAGGCCTCTGTAGGCGCTGGAAGGCTGCTGTAAAGTCTCTCTGGAGCCTTCTCTTCTATAGGCTGCACAATCCCAACTCTCTCAGCCTGTATCCATACCAGAAGTGGTCCAGCCCTCTGAACATAGAATCATAGAAGAGTTATGTCTGGAAAGGACCTTAAGATAATCTAGTTCCAATTTCCCTGCTCTGGGCAGGGACACCTCACACTAAAACCATGCCACCCAAGGCTCTGTCCAACCTGGTCTTGAACATCGCCAATGATGGAGCATTCACAACTTCCCTGGGCAACCCATTCCAGTGCCTCACCACCCTTACAGTAAATTTCTTCCTCATACCTAAACTTCCTCTGTTTAAGTTTGAACCCGTTACCCCTTGTCCTCTCAGTACAGTCCCTCATGAATAGTTCCTCCCCAGCATGCCTCTAGGCCCCCATCAGATACTGGAAGGCTGCCATGAGGTCTCCATGCAGCCTTCTCCAGGCTCCTCATGGTCTCCTCTGGACTCACTCTAACAGGTTTTCATCCCTCTTGTGTTGGGTCATAGAATCATAGAATAGTTAGGGTTGGAAAGGACCTCAAGATCATCTAGTTCCAACCCCCCTGCCAGGAGCAGGGTCCCAGAGCTGTACACAATACTCCAAGCGGGGTTTCACAAAAGCAAAGCAGAGGGGGAGAATCTCCTCCCTTGATCTGCTGGTCAGGCTCCTTTTGATGCAGTCTATGATACGGTTGGCTCTGTGTGCTGCGAGCACACACTGAAGCTGGCTCATGTTCAGTTTCTCATTGTCCAACCCCCCCCAAGTCCTTCTCCTCAGGGCTGCTCTCAATCCACCCTCCACCCAGCCTGTAATTCTGCTTGGACACAATTTTCTGTTACCCTTGCCTTTGCCTCCCCATGATGCCCAGGCCTCGCACCACACCTGGGCTGCTGCTGCTGTGCTGCTGCACCCAAAGAGCAGAGAATAGGCAGTGGCAAGAGGAGTGGGGGCTTCACTTTTCTGTCAGGGTTCATCTAGCACCATGAGTAACCTCCTATCAGGGGATTTTTGTACCTACTGCTGGTTTGGGCTTATTTTCTTCAGGTAGAAGCAGGTTAAGAGTGGATGGCCTGATGCTGGTTTGTTTTTAGGCAGTTGCTCTTTCAATGTTATCAGTATATATGAACATATATCATCACTATTAATTTTTGTATTACAGGAAGATACATTTATTTGCCCTTTAAGTAAAGTGTATTAGGATTCTTTTTTATTAAAAAAATAAAGATAAAAAAACAAACACAGCAGAAAACCACATTCCCCTCTATTTTGTGCCTCATTTTTGAGTCTTGCAATGAGGGCAAGATGGAAAGCAGGCAGGGAGAGAACAGGCACACAAGCTCCCTGGACAGCAGAGGTGGCTGAGCCCAGATGAAACATGGCAAATCACAAGCACAAGGATACTAGCCGTGCACTGTGAAAAATGCCCTTTTTTCAGCTCAGGAAGTAAACGAAGGATGGGAGGTAGGAGAAAGAAAATCAATACAGAAAAAGAACAGAAAGTGCTCAAGGTTCTTCCACTAAAATCAAAGCAGGAAAGATCTAATTGGGGAGAGAGCAAAACAGTTCATGCAATATAATCTAATTATTTTGCTGCAATGGCGCATTTTGTTAAAGCCCTTTACACTGTAAACATTTTCTTTGTATCTTTTATAGGTATATTTTCTTTGTAACTTCTATTGAAGTTACAAAGAAGCCAGAAGAAATGACTTTTTTTTTTTTCATTTATTTTAAAAGAAAAAAATTAAAATAAGTTGAAAGCACCAAAACACCACCAGGAGCTATTGAAACAAAACATGTTGACATTTCTGAAGTGGAATGTTTTCTTCTGCAAAAGAAACTCAGTGTTTCTTCACGGCTGGCTTTTTTATTTTTTTTTTTTCCAGCTGAAGCTATTTGGATGTGCAGCAGGGTATGGATGTCGGAAAATTTCGTTTTCCAGTTAATTTCCCTACTTAAGGAAGCCCGGGCCAGCTCCGTATCTGACGCGCAGCGGCAGAGGGTGTCAGCTCTGACTCCCGAGGACACACACAGACACACACACACCCCGTTAGCGCTTCCCCTTGCAGCCAAACGCCTCGAGTGAAACTCGGTCAGATCCACGTCCAAGGCATCCCAGCTAAGGAGCGGGCCGTATCCCTCCCCCGGCACAGGAACACGCACAGTTACATCAGGGAAAGCAAATCCTCTCCCTTCACTGCGGGCACGCACAGCCCGGCCTGTGACCTCCATGTCCCTGGTCCCCCTTCCTTTCCTGTGGGGCTGCCCCCATCCTTCCCCGTCGAGGGGAAGAAAGCTCCAGCCGCGGAACGGAGATAGAAGGAACACACATAGAGCTGGAGCTGCGGCGAGGCTCCAGCGGGCAGGCGTGCGCACATCTTGCGCGTACGCGTGACCGGCGGCGGGAAGAAGGCGGAGGGAGGGGGAAAGGAGAGCGCAGGAGGGAAGCAAGAGGCTGCCCGTGCCTATTGCATCAGTCGGGGCGGGCCCTATCGTCAGCGCCGGGGCGGGCCCGGGACAACACCCCACAGGGGCCGTTCGCTGAGCAGAGTTCAACCGTTTCTCTTTTCTCTGCCGCCCCTCACCCTCCCGTCTTTTCTTTCCTCGTCCCGGCCAGTCGCGGGGAACGGCGGAGGGAAGCGGCGGGGCAAGGTTGCCTTTAGGCCGGCCGAAGAGGAAGAGCTGCGAGGAGAAGGAAGAGGAGGAGGGAGGGGGAATAGAATTCAAACGCCGCTTCCCGCCGCGCAGGAGGGAGGCCCGGCTCGGCGCCGCCCCGCGCCACCTTAAACCTTCCTCCTCCCCCTCACCCCCAGTGCGGGCAGCTTCCTCTGGGGGACTCGACGACGAGCCCCGGCGTCCCCGCACCCCTCATCAGCCCCGAGGCGGGTGTGAGAGTGTTGTTTCCCGCCGGTTAACCCTCTCCGGGAGGGGCCGTAACGGGGCTGTACAGAGTGCTTCTCCCCCTTCCCGGCTCCGCACGTTTCCCCCGACCATCGCCAGCGGGAGGAGGCGCGGGGCGGGCGGTGCCGCTCCCCCGTGGTGGTGCGATCGAGGCGGGTGCGGCCTCAGATGAAGGAAGGAGTGAAAACAACAACGAAAATTACGAATAATGCCAACAACGCTGTTGTTGATGCAGGCGCTACGGCTGAGAAGGGAAGACCCAAAGCCCGCATAGCGCAGCAGCGGCTGGATCCCGGCCAGCGGCCTCACACACACACCGCTGCCCCGAACCAGCGTAGGAACTCCGGCACTGGCCGTGTCCCGTCCACTTCCAGCACCCCCCGCCCGTCGGCGTCGGGAGGGGAGGGAAGTTTCGCTTGCGCGGCCCGCAGGGATAGGCCGGCTCGGGGAGGCGCTGCTGTTTATTTTCCATCATGATCACTTTGTTCGTTTTAGGGGAAGAACAAACTCACACTTGATTATTTTAAACTTTCAAGAAGGCTTTTCACGTTCACCGGCCCCAATTACACAGGCGCACACACACACACACACACACACACACGGTATTCCCTCCCACCATGGGGAGGCCTGGAGTCAACCGAGGAGGGCGCGCAGGCTGCTTAGCGATCCTTTGCAGCCGGAGGAGAAGTCTACCACAACCGCTGCCCGTTCCCGCTTCCCGGGTGCCATCTGCCCGACCCGGGGCTGGTGAGCCACGGGTGATCGCCGCCCTTCTCCGTCCCTCCTCAGTGCAAGGCCGGCACAACCCCGTGGTTTTGGGGCGGTTTCAGAGCGAGAGCGAGCGAACCAGGACGCGGCCGGGATAAACAACAGGATCACATTGCATCGGGAAGGGAGGGGAGAAAAGGGACCCGGGCGAGCGCTGACTGAGACTCTCACAGGGTCGTGTCGTCCCCCGTTTTACTCATTTACGTGTTTATTTATGTATCTCCACACCACGGGGATCACTTCTCCCGGTGCCATCCCCTCTCTCTGGCCGTGACCGCCCCCCCCGGAGCTGCTCAATAGGACGGGGAGGGGGGGTAACACGTCGATGGTGCTGGACCCCGGTGGCGGGGCCGGGCGGAGCAGGCGGGCTCGAGAGAGGAGGAGGGGAGTAACGGAGGTAGGGAGTGAGGGGAGGCGGCTGCCTTGTCGGTGCCTGCACCAGCATCTGCCGGGACAGGGGTGTGCGAGGCGCCATCTTTGTTAGCAATAAACGGAGGAGAGGCACGGCGTTTGCGTGCGAAACGGCGGCGGAGAGCGGTGTGTGTGCGTGTGTGTTACCGGGAGATCCCCCGGGGAAACAGGAAACGGAGATGTGCTGTCTCGCTCGTCCAGATCTGGCAGCGGTCCGGCCTGGGAAGGCGCGAATTTGCGGTCGAATTTTAAGCCTTAGCAGTCGGACTGAACGAATGCAAGAGGTACCTCGAGCTACGTATTTCTCAGAACTGTGACTAGGAAATGCCACCCTTCTGCATATTACTCGCAGTTATCAGAGGAGAAGAACAGAACTGTTTAGATAGGAAAAGACCTTTAAGATCACCAAGTCCAACCATAAACTTAGAACTGCCAAGTCCACCACTAAACCATGTTCCTAAGCGCCACATAGCCACATCTTTCAAGTGCCTCCATGGATGGTGGCTCCACCGCTTCCCGGGACAGCCTGTTCCAGTGCTTGACGACCCTTTCCGTGGAGAAACGATAGCGTGGCAGTAAGGGTGAAGAGAGCGAGGTGCGTTCCTTACTTCCACCTGCGCTGCATACACGGGAAGAGATAGATACGCAGAGAAACCTTGCTATTTCATGAAGGAGCCTTTTTTCCTCCTGTGCCAGGCTGAGGGAGGTTGAAACACACACTAACGAAGACCATATTTCTTATATATGGCAGTTTTCTTTATTGATTGCTTGATGTGAAACAGTATCAATCTGGATTTTTTTTCCCACACATTAACCAAAAAAAAAAAAAAAAAAAGGAATTAAATTGGCTCAGTCTGCAATCCTTTAAGCACAGCCATATTCAGTATCAGAAAAAGGATCTCCCCAAAAAATATAACCAAAAAAAAAAAAACCCTAGATGTCTAGCAAATAGAGCATTTACAAATGCCCAAAAACATGCCACTTTGGCTTTATGGGGAAAA
>JASSUY010030035.1:0-42565 GCA_032466535.1 Forpus xanthops
ACCCGCCGCTGGCCGCCCCGAGGGGGTCCCCTCGGAGACCGAGCTGCTGCCGGCGCCTGTCTGCGCGCCACGGCCCGACGGGCGGGCGGGCGCATCCTGCCTGGCATGCGGGCTGCCCGGAGAGCGGCCTTGCCGGTCCTCTGCCTGCGGTGACGCTGTGGACCCGGCGCAGGATGCGGTGGCAGTGGCGGTGAGCACAGAGGTAAGAGCGAAGCGTGACCCCTTGCGAAGGGTGGGGGGTGTCGGTGTGTGGCACTGCGGCACTGCTCGGCCGTGCTGTGCCTCGCCGGGCGCTGCTGGCACCGTGCCTCGCCGTGCTGCGGGCTGCCGGTTCTGCTCTCATGGCCGAGCGCAGTGTGCCCGACCCCCTTCTCCTGTGTGCCAGGACAGAGCAGGCAGTGGGGCCTGGAGTGAGTGGGTGCCCGGTGCCCTTGAACCCTCCCAAACCGCAGCGGAAGCAGGGGAAGGTTTTTTTTTTTTCCCGGAGAAAAGGCGGCTTTGCTCTGCTCTTCCTCTTCCCCGGGCTCGTGGGAGCTCCAGCGCTGAACAGAGGATCCTTGTCCTCCCGGGCCGGCCCTGTGCCTTGGGGTGTTGTACTGTTACTGGAACCCGAAGCAGCGATGAGGTGCAGGGAGCCTCTACCCATCGGCTCGGTGTGCAGCACCGTGTCTGTGTCAAGCCGCACCGTAGCGGGTTTTTCTTTACACGCTCGGGATCCTTTGGGTACTTTTGTTCTTTGTTGGTTTTGGTTTTTTTAATAAAGCCTTTAAGTAAAACCTGGTAAGGTGGTGCCGACAGCGCAGCGAGGGTCCCACCTCGCCAGGAGAGCCCCGCTCTGCTCTCCCGGCACTGCCGGACCCCTTGCCCGCCCTGCAGGTACCTGGGGATGGGGTTTGTGGGTGACCAGAGGAGCCAAGGCGCGGGCAGTGTCCTTGCCGCAGCGCTGCTGCCATGGGCCAGAGGCTGTGCAGGGCTGGGCTGTCTGTGCAGGGCAGGCTGGGGCAGAGCCCGGTGCTGGTGCTTGCCCACGCGCTCACCTCCCTGGAGCCACCTTGGTGCATCATTCTGGGGTGCTGGTGTCTGCTCACCGCCCCATACAGTGGGTCCCCCGTATCAGCTGCTGCATGCACTGGGTGTCATGCATCCTCCCCGTTTCTCAGCCCTTTGTAGGCATGATGCAGGGCAGAGCCCTTGAGCAAAGCTTGTCAGTGCTGGACTTTGCTAAAACCAGGACTGGGGGGGTGTCTCCGAGCTGGTCTGCTCTCTGACAGCCCCTCCTTTAGGGAGAGGGTCCAAAATGGACCTCGGCTACTGCAGCCTGATGCTGCCTGCAGGGAGTGGGGCCGAGGTAGGCTCTGTCCCGAGTGGGGGCTGTGCAGGCTGTGCAACCTGTTAGCAGCCCCTGGAGCTACCGGGGCTCGTTAGCCTGGAATTCGTTAGTGCAGGGTGTGGGCCATGTGGGTATGGCTGGGGGCTGGGGATGCCTCCCTTCTCCTGCTCTTCCTCTATGGACCGCCAGCCTGCTGTCCTGGCCTTGACTCCGTGTACCCCGGGGCGTGGGGGTCCTTCACGGGCAGAGCACCAGGAACCGGTGCAGGCTTGTAGTAAAGCCCTGTCTCACCTTGCAGACCAGACCTCGATTGGTGCCTCAGTTTTCCCCCAAGAGGCCGCATCCTGCCACTGAAGCACTGGGATTTTCACTCCAATCATGCCCACGAGGGATGATAGCCCGCTGGGGCAAAGGATCCTGGGGGACATTGCCCACTCGTGGGTTTTAGGGGACGAGAGGGAGCTCTGCCCCATATGCAGCCCCTGCTGGAACAGGAAGGCTTTAAGGAGAAAGTCTTGCTCCAGCTCTGCTGAGCAGCCCCAAGAGGGGGCACTGCTCACACTGCAGCCTGGCTAATTAGGCTGACATCAATTAGTGCTAATGACCAGCAGATGCTGAATGGTCACACCAGGGCACTGCTCTGGTGCTGGGGAAGTGATGGGGCTTAGCCTTTGTCCCCCTGCTCTGGGGCTCCCACTTCCCTTGCTCCCAGCACCCATCATGGAGGGGAGATGCTGTGTGGTGGATGTGGCTTTATGCCCATCTGGCCTAAGACCTGGCAAATTCATTTTATGCCGGCTACAGCCTGCCTCAAGGGCAGGTCATGCAGCAGCGTGGAGATGGGGGTACTGCTGGGGGTAGAGGGGGGCTCTTTCAGCTGCCTGGGCAGGGAGTGGCTCTGAATTCAGGGAGATGTTCCCACCTCTGATCTCCAGGGAGCCTGGGGGGTCTGGAGGGGGCATATGGGGGTGCCAGCCTGGGAGGGCCCATCCTGACATCTCCCTCCTGCTTTGCCCCAGGGGGACCCTACGGCTAGTGTCACCGCAGCCCTGCCAGCCCCATGGCTGGGCCCTGACACCGTGTCCCCTCGCACACTGCCTGGCTCACTGCAACACTGGGGCTGGCGCTGCCGAGGGACCCCCACAGTGCCACCACTGCGGCCCAGGTGAGACGAGTGCGGCGGGCACGACTGGCCTTGCACAGGGCAGGGTAGCAGCATCCCCACCATGGCAGCATCCTTTGGGGACGGTGACGCCAAGGCTCAGTGACGCCAAGCCTGCTGCCCTCTCCCCATCCCTGCACTGCCTGTGGGCACGGAGCTGACTGTGGGCGGTGTGCTGTGTGTGCCCGGGGGTGTTGCTATGCTTGCTTGTCCCCCAAAACACTGTGCTGTTTCTGACTTGGTTGGAGGGGCTTGGGGCTGGGGTGGGCATCAGCTACAGGGTCAGTGATTCCTGCCTGCAGTGAGGAGATGGGGGGTGCAAGACAGGCTCAGCCCGCCCTGGCTCGACCTGCAGAGGGGATTTAGCGGAGGAAAGAGGCTTATGGAGGGGATTGGAATTGCACAGGGCTCTGTCGGGGTGGGGGGGTCCCCCACCCGGCTGTGTCTCTCCTCCCCAGTCCGCCAGTGCTGCAGGCAGTGGGGGATGCGCTGTGCCAGTGGTTAGGATCAGGCTATGGGGCCAAGCTCTGGGAGCTCAGAGATGGCAGCAAGGGGAAACCGGGCACCCCGGCCTCCACGGCCACCGCCACCGCAGGGGTCACCAGCTCTCCGTGCCAGCCCCTCAGGAACTCCTGCTTGCCTGAGCCAGCCAAGCAAGCAGCATCGGGTACCAGCACCAAGGGAGCACCCAATGGTATGGGGTCCCACAGGGGGGACGTGGGGTGGGGATGGACCCCGGGGAGGTGGGTGGCAGCAGCACCCTGGGGCGGGCAGGATGCGACCGGCAGCCCTGGTTTCGGTGGGAGCAGGGTGCGTTTGTACGCGTGGGTATGTGCGTGCCCGCACGCCTGCGCCGGGCCGCCGGGCCAGGGAGTGTGTCACCACAATTTGGGGCCACCCCTGGGGCCCCGCCAGGGCTGAGCCAGCCCCGGGTGCCGCCGCGGCCGCCTTGCTGCCGCCACAGCCGGTGAGATCACTTCCAGGTGACAGAGCTGCCAGGAAGGTGGCAGGCTGTGGTGGCAGCCAGCGGGGTGATGTGCCGGAGGTGAGTGTGGGAGGCCTGTCTCCCTCTGAGAGCTTGCCTGGGGACCCGCCGCTTTCCGGGATCCTCTGTGAGGGGTGGTGGGCACAGGGATGCAGGAAGGGATGTGGGGCCAAATGCGGTGTTTCAGAGTGCTGGGGAGGTCCAGTGTCGGCAAGGGGAGGGACCTCCTGTGGTCAGTGTCTTGTGGGGCAGGGACAGCACGCTCCATTCGGAAGTAGTCCTTGTGTTGGGTCCCCTCCGGGGCGGGAATTGCAGGCAGATGGGTCAGGGTTGGCATGGCGCAATGCCATCCATCCTCTTACAGGGAACCTCTCGTTTGGGTTTCAGCTGAGCCCGGGCAAGCCCGGAGGACCCAAGGCATGGAGGGGTGAACCACATCCGCTGTGGAGGCTGTGGGGATGGTCCCCTCGTGGCTTGGTGCCCCGCAGCATCGCTGTGGCTGGGCAGGCTGGGGAGGGTTTTGGGGCAGCGGGGGCCGGAGAGAAGGTGTCACGGCACGTGCGTCAGTCACAGCCGTGGCGTGCCAGCGCGGTGACGCCGGCGGCCGTACATGGGGGTGGCTCGCTGCTCCCACGCCGCGGGCCCGGCCCACCACGGCTGCGTGGCTGAGCTCACCTCCCTGGTATGGCGGGGCAGGAGGAGCCGTGGGGCGGCCCCCGCCAGGGGCAGGTGCCCCCCGGCACTCAGGGGTTTCCCCTTGGGGAGTGCCGGATGGATGCGTGCTCCCCCTCCTCTGGGGACACAGGGGTCTTGGGGGATGTGGGGGGTCCTGGGGTGGGCATCGTGCTCCCATAGCGCTGACGTAAGGAGCACATTTGTCCCTAGGGCTGTGCCATGCCCCAGAGGACAGGTGGGTCCTAGGGGACTGGGTAGGGGCTGCAGGGGCCTCCTTCTGCTTCAGCTCTGGCCCAAGGGGCCTCAGAGAGTGGCTGTGGCCAGGTTGGGCTGCGAGCTGGCCCCGATGTCAGGCTGGGGATACCTCATCCAGGGGGGTGGCCACACAGTGCCACCTGCTCCTGCTGGGCGCTGTGCCCGGTGCAGTGCCTGGGCACAGGTCTGGGATACCCCCAGCGCCCTACGATGGGGTGGGGAGAGAGGATTGATCCTGGGAGCGATCCTCCCCGCATGCCCCCGGATCCCGTCCCCGCAGCGCCCGCGGGCCAGGCTGCTCTCCCGGCTCTGCCGTGCTTGCGCCAATGCTGCCGGTCGTTGTGGAGCAGCCATCTTCCCAGCACATCCCATCCCCCTCTGCCGGCGCAGAGAAGTGGGAGGGATGCTGGGGATGCTGCCAGCCCCAGAGCCCCCCCAACCCCACTGCAGGTGCCCAGCGGGGTGCCTTCTCGCCCACCCAGCTTGCCGCGGATCGCCGGCTGCTGAACGATGCTCCCCGATCATCCGCATCCTCCTCCTCCCGCCTGCCTGCACCGCATTCCCGCTGGCGGGCTGCACCGTGTCCGGGTGGGGGGAGAAGGTGGCTGCGAGCGCAGCACTGTGGCTGGCATCGATGCCACCTTTCTGCTCGGGTGCTGGAGTGGGGACAGCAGGCAGGCAGTTGGGCTGCCGAGACGAGAGGAAGATCGCTTTGCCAGGCTGGGATCGGGGTGAGGACGGGAGCTTGACGGGCTGTCCCCCGCTTCTCTTTTCCCCCATCTCTGCATCCCTCCATCCACCCCCCTTCCCCTCCATCACCGTCGCGGTCACCTTCACCCTCTCGCTGTTTTCCGGAACTGCAGCAACTTTCTGCCATGTGATCCCGAGCCCGGCTCCAGCCCTCGCCACCCCCAGCCAGGCGCGGGTGTCTCCGCAGAGCCCCCCGCTCCCCGCCGCGCCGCAACCGCCGCAGCAGCCCCAGACATGGGCGAGAGATGCGACTACCAGCGCCTGAGCAGCGCCGAGGAGGAGGAGGAGATGCTCGGCTCCCTGCCCCACAGCCTCTCGGACAGCACTGGGCAGCAGGCCCTGCGGCCAGGCAGCCGGCGCCCCGCACGGTCCCCGCGGCAGGACATCGCCCCGGGCATGCCGTGCCGGCGGGTCAGTGTGTGGGGAGCGGTGGGGGGCACCCGGGCAGGCTGGGTGTCCCCCATAAGGGCAGGGTCTTGCTGTTGGGGCACAGGACTGCGGCTGGCATGGGGCACGGGGGGTCCCTGCATGGCGTCTCCCCTCTCTGGCACTCAGTGGTACCCTGCAGCATCTGGGGTGGTGCGGGCATGGCATCCCCCTTCTGGGCTGTGCTCCCATCCTGGCACATGGGAGCAGGACTGCTTCTGGCTGGGGAAACTGAGGCGTGGGGGAATGGTGGCACAGTAGGAGGAAATGGGGGGGACACAGTGCCCATCACAGGCTGCCATCCTCATGGAGGGCAGTGTCGGGCTGTGTGCGGGGCGGTGGGGGTTAGGGAGCACGCATTGTTGAAGCTGGCTTGGGGTGTAGGGCAGGCATTGGGGTGTCATGATGGGTAGGAGCATTTTGGTGTGATTTGGCTACCCATGTGCTGGTCAGCTTGGTGCCAGGCAAGCGCAGAGGCGAGGAGCGTGCCACATGGGGGCAGGCACCCATGGGGGCGCAGGCTGCTCCAGGTGTGCGTCAGGCGGAGGCGGGTGTGCTGCCGCCGGCTGTGAGGCGCCGGGGTGTTGGCGCACGTGCAGCCGGGCAGGGCCATGTCTGGGGGGTGTGCGGGGGTGACGCGCTTAGGGGGGGGCGGCTGCGGTTGTGCAGGTGCCGGGGGTCGTGCCTGTGTGGTCCCAGGGTGTGCGTGACGGTCGTCACCACCCGTGTGTGGGCCTGTGTGCATGCAGGGTGCACCCTTGGGGCTGCAGAGGTGGGTATGTGCAGCATGGTGTGTGTGCGGGGCATGGAGGGCCAGGTAGCAGCTCTGCCGGGGGGGCTTTGCTGCCTGCTGGGTCGTGGGAGTGAGATGGGCATCTGTGAGCCCCCCTAGGACAGGGGTTTGCTGGCTGGGCTCTGCTTGCCTGTCTCAGCATTAAGGCTGTGGCATCAGCCTCTGTGCCCGTAAGTCTGTGGTGGATGGGGAAACTGAGGCAGGGAGCCTCCCCAGCGCAGTGGGCGAGGCTGGGTGTCCTTGTCCCTCCTTCCCCAGGTCCCTACCGGAGACCAGTAACTCCCAGTGTGGGCTCTGAAATGAGCAGCCCCACCTGAGGTTTGGGGTGCAGGAGCCAAGCGCGCTGCCCCAGTGGGCGCCAGCCTTGGTACTGATCCCAGTGGGTGCCATCCCCGGCTGATGGGGGTGATGCCCTATTCAGAGCAGGGAACCCCCCGCATCACGGTGTCCCCAGAGCCGTGGAGGGGGCAGCTGGCGCGTGGCAGAGGTTGGTGCCGAGTGCACGGTGCCTGGGTGTCCCTGGTCAATGGGCTTCTTGTGTGGGGCGCCTGTGCCAGCTGGGATCCCGGCGGCGGTGGAAGCCGCAGCGGAGGCTCCTCTGCACCTGGGGATGAGCTTAACCCTCTCCCAGCTGCACCCCCCCGTCGCAGCCTTAGGCGCAGTGGCGGCGGGGCTGACGGGCAGGGGCTGCGGCAAGAGGTTGCTGTGGGTCCGTCCTCTCTCACGCCGCGGCTGCGGGTGAGGCCAGATGTTCTCCCCGGGGATGCGGCGCCGGACAGCAGTGCTGGGGTTGGGTACGAGCTCTGCCAGGGAAGGGGAGTGAGCCCCAGGGTGCTGCGGCACCCCCCAGCACAGCCCGCGGGGAATAGCAGCTGGGCAGCGGGTGCGTTTGCCGAGCCAGAAGCTCCCCCCCGCAGTGCCCATCGCCCTGGCATCCTGCCTGTGGCCTCGGCTGGGGAGCGGAGAGCCGGATGTCTCCTCTCCCTCCCTCCTTCCCGGCTTCCTGAGGGGGGAAACTGAGGCCTGGGAGCGTTTCCCAAGGCCGGGGCGAGTTTCCATGGAAATGGGAGCGGGGGTCCGGGCTCCCAGCTGCCGGCGCGGGTGCCCGCTGCTGAACAAGGGAGAAAGCGGGACATTGATGGGAGCCCGGCCCCCTGGGCGCGCGTCCCAGCCCCGGCTCAAAATAACCCCTCCCCGGAGCGCTGCGCGGGCAGCCGGCCGGGACCGAGCCCCGCGGACGGACAGGGGACCCCAGGAAGTGGCTCCAGCCTGGGGGTGACCCCAGCCCTGCCTGCCGCCACCCCCCGCCCCGGGCCTGTTGCGTTGGGGAAAGGGAGGGCCGGCCAGGAGTATCGAGAGCCGGACGGAAGAAGGGGGAGAGCAGCAGCCCGCGGCCGGCTGACAGGCGCCCCGAGAACCCCTGCCTGCTCCGGGGGTATATACGGGGCGGCCGAGCCCGTGGAGCATCCCTGCAGCCCGGATGACAGGGCTGCGGGTGTCCCTGCTGCGCTGAGTGGGCTCTGCCGCGGGGCGCCGGCCGCGGGGAAGGGACATCTGCGGTGCCAGGAGCCGGCGACGGGGCAGCCAGGCAGGATGCGACGCTTCCAGGCTTTGCGCCGGTCCTTCCCTTTCCTCACCCGCTTCCGCTTCTACAGAGTAAGTGCCAACCCTCGCCCCGGCAGACCCTATGCTGGCTGTCACCCAACGCTGTCCCCATCGCCGGTGGGCAGGGGACCAGCCGTCCCCGGCCACCCGTGGGCACACACCAAAGGCCAGCGGCTGCTTTCGCCCCGCATGCCCCCCGTGTGCCCCCGTGCCCAGCTGCTTGCCGCACCCGCCGTATTTTTAGCCCGGTGCCGAGGGCTGTAATTGTGGTGACGCACCGAGGGAGTCGAGTGCAGGGGATGAAGACAGCGGGGACCCGGGGAAGAGCAGAGGATGGAGCAGGCTGTGCTGCTGTGGGACCGGAATGAGGGTCCCACCTCCCACCCAGCTCACTGCAGAGAGGGGCAGAGACGTGCCTCTTCCCAGAAAGGTGGCAATGGAAGAGGAGGAGAGCTGGAAAAGCAGGCAGGGATAGGGGAGCGGAGAGGGACATGTTGTGTGAGATGTGGGGAACCGTGGGTGAGACCTGGCCCCATGCCCCAGGCCGGGTGCGGAGCTGACACCAGCAGCGCTGGATTGCCTTGTGCCTCAGCCCAGGCACCAGGACCACCCGAAGGCTGTGATGTCCCTGTGTGTCCCCTTCCTATGGCTGCCAGGCAAGGTGCCACCACCTGTGGCAAAGGAGACCCTCTGTGGGTCTGTGCCACAGCCCAGCTGGGTGTGTGGGGATGGCAGGGGGCTGAGTGGCAGTGCCAAGGTGTCTGCCCCCTCCCCAGTCAGCCCCTCCAGATGAGCAAAGGGAGTCTGGCGGGCACGGGGTGCCCCTCAGCTGCAGGCCACTGCCAGGCACATCTATCCAGGAGGCTCTGTCCCCTCCTGTGTCCCTGGCACTGCTGCCTGGGGACATCTTGTGCTGGGGTAGAAGGGTGCGCTGGTGTTTCTGTGAGCACCACGGGGCAGTACAAGGGTCCCATCCTGCTGACGGGGTGCCTTTCCCAGCTTCCCTGGGGAGCTGGGGGCAGGCTCAGGAGAGGAGTCCTGCTAGCATCCCTCATGCCCTGCCCAGGTGGTGCTGCAGCCTAGGATCTCAGCCT
The DNA here is from genome assembly GCA_032466535.1 of Forpus xanthops. Classification (NCBI taxonomy): domain Eukaryota; kingdom Metazoa; phylum Chordata; class Aves; order Psittaciformes; family Psittacidae; genus Forpus; species Forpus xanthops. Next base: position 9,076 of record JASSUY010030035.1, read on the forward strand.
CTCTGGGTGATGTCCCCAGTGTAAAGATAGGGCAGAGAGGAGTGGAACAGGGTTCTCCCCCTAACCCTACATGGTCGGTGTCCCTGCAGAGGCTGAGCTGTAGCATGCAGGCGGAGGAGGGCACAGACTGGCTGCTGGAGCTGCTCACTGAGCTGCAGCTGCAGCAGTACTTCCTGCGCATCCGAGACGAGCTCAACGTCACCCGCCTCTCCCACTTCGAGTACGTCAAAAATGAGGATCTGGAGAAGATCGGCATGGGGCGCCCCGGTGCGTACACCCCCCCCCAGACCTCCTCCCGTATCTCTGGCTGGCTGCACAGCATCTTCTGGGGATCCCAGAGGAGCATGCAGTCTATGGGGCTGGAGGGACCCCCACTGCATGCTGGGTGGGTGACAGTCACTGTGTCCCGCAGGCCAGCGGCGGCTGTGGGAGGCGGTGAAGAGGAGGAAAGCCATGTGCAAGCGGAAATCCTGGATGAGCAAGGTAGGGATAGGAGAGGGGCAGGTGTGGCAGGGAAACAGGCATGCGGGAGGAGCTGGACCTCTCCACATGCTCTTCCACAGTGCCTGGCTCTTCCCCACGTCACCAGTCTCTGGCAGGGAGGCTGGCAGGGATGGGGGCAGAAACCCCTGTGTGGCATGTGCTGCCTGCAGTGTGCTCCCATCCCATGCAGGCTCCTGGGTTGCTTCCTGGTGATGGATGTCCCTGCCACCCCGGCACTTGGGAAAGTCATTCCTCTTTCATTATTTATCTCTTTGCCGGGAAACTTAATGTGCAGCTAATGAGCCACAGAACCTCTGCATCTCGCCTCAGGCAGCTCTATAGGCACCAGTGCTGCCTGGCCCCCTGCCCACCAGCCTGGGGCTGCGACAAGGCAGAGGACCCCAAAATGATCGTGTATGCCCCTGATGCTGTCTTGTCCAAGGCTGGTGCTGCTGCCACCCTGGCACCTTGCACCCCCAAAAGAGCAGGGTAATTGCCAGCTGGGCTCTGTGTTGTGGCCTCTTCCCCGTGTGACTCATCTGGGATGGGATGGAGACAGGATGGGCTTTTAATAGAAGGCTGCTCAGCCTCGCACTGGGCACAGAAATGCCACCTCCCACCCCAGCCACATGCTGGGCCCAGCCCCTGCACACCCCGCATGGGTCCTCGCTTCTGAGGATGGGATGGACCCCATCCCATGGGGCACATCACTAGTCCTGGCACATCATCAGTCCCAGCTGGGGGAGATGGAGGGAAAGCATGTCCACGTTCCCTCTGTGCTGGCGGTGGCGGCAGCACATGTTGCAAGGCCCACGTTGCTGCAGGGATGTGTCACCACACTCGGCCCAAGCTGGAGGTTTCTCTTGGCCTTATGCCCAGGCACATCGTGTAGTTGCAGCCTGGCCAAGGAATGCCCAGGGCCCTCCAACTGCAAGCCCGGATTGCTGAGGCTGATGGAGTGCTGCTGCAGGGCTGCTGTGAGAGGCTGGGAAAACTGAGGTTCTTCAGCCTGGAGAAAAGGCTGCATGGAGACCTCATAGCAGCCTTCCAGTATCTGAAGGGGGTCTGCGAGGATACTGGAGGGGGTCTGTTCCTCAGGGGCTGTAGTGGCAGGACAAGCGGCAATGGGTTTAAACATAAACAGAAATTTCAGGTTAGAATTAAGTTCTTTATTGTGAGGTTGGTGAGGTGCTGGAACAGGCTGCCCAAAGAATGATAAGTGCTCCATCGCTGGCAGTGCTCAGGGCCATGTTGGACAGAGTCTTGGGTGACATGGCTTAGTGTAGGTGTCCCTGCACATGGCTGGGGGTTGGAACTAAATGATCTTAAGGTCATTTCCAACTCAAACCATTCTATGATTCTATGAATCCACACAAGTAGCAGCTCAGCTAGAAAAGCAGAGCCTGCTGCTGCAGCCTGGATAATCATGAGTTAGGGGCCATCATTAGGTTCCAGAGTGGACAGGGCAGGCAGGGCGTCATCCTGGCGCTCACAAACCCAATGGCTTGGAGCACCTCCACACGTGCATCTCACCTCTCTCCATATCCTGCAGGTGTTCAGTGGGAAGCGCCCCGAGTCAGATCTGCCGCCGCAGCCCCAGAGCACTTTCCGCAAGCCCCCCACACCACCGCCCCCCGAAGCCGGGGGCCAGCACTCCCTTACCTGCCTTGTACGGGAGCGGGACCTCTCCATCTTCGAGAAGTTGGGCGACGGCTCCTTTGGTGTCGTGCGTCGTGGCGAGTGGTGCACGCCTGCCGGCAAGACGGTGAGGGGCTGTTCGTGGTGGGGTGAGCCGGGCAGCGGCACCACCTGGGGGGAAAGATGCTCTGGGGCTCATCCCTGCTTTGGCCGTAGCTGGATGTGGCAGTGAAGTGTCTCAAGACGGATGTACTGAGCCAGCCGGAGGCACTGGATGACTTCATCCGGGAGGTGAATGCCATGCACTCTCTGGACCACAGGAACCTTATCCGTCTCTATGGCGTGGTGCTTTCCCACCCTATGAAGATGGTGAGTGTGGGAGGATGGGGCTGACCGCTGTGGTGCCCTGTGAGGGTTCTGTGTGGTGGGGTGAGCAAAGCCAGGCTGGATCTGTACCCCAGTGCTCCACAGGCATCTCCAGTGGATCACAAGGCTGGAAACCAGCCCAGCAAGGGTGCCTCTGGCCTGACCAACCTGCTGTTCCTACCCCATGGTCCAGGTGACAGAGCTGGCCCCACTGGGCTCCCTCCTGGACCGCCTGCGGAAGAACCAGGGCCATTTCCTCATCTCTACCCTCTGCCAGTATGCCATTCAGGTGGCCAAGGGCATGGCCTACCTGGAGTCTAAGCGCTTCATCCACCGTGACCTGGCTGCCCGCAACATCCTGCTGGCCTCCAACGAGCTAGTCAAGATCGGGGACTTTGGGCTGATGCGGGCCCTGCCCAAAAATGACGACCACTACGTGATGCAGGAGCATCGCAAGGTCCCCTTCGCCTGGTGAGACCTGGGGAGGGGGGATCCTGGGCATGCAGCACCCATTGCCTTCTGATGCTCACGTCCTTCCTCACACAGGTGTGCTCCTGAGAGCCTGAAGACACGCACCTTCTCCCATGCCAGTGACACATGGATGTTTGGGGTGACTCTCTGGGAGATGTTCACCTACGGGCAGGAGCCTTGGATTGGCCTCAGCGGCAGCCAGGTAAATACACAGCAGGGACATGACCCGCTGCCTCACCCTGGCAATGTTTTAGGGGGACCTGTGAACCCCTGACAGCACTCGCTGCTCTGCAGATCCTGCACAAGATAGACAAAGAGGGTGAGCGGCTGCCGCGGCCTGAGGACTGCCCCCAGGACATCTACAATGTCATGCTGCAGTGCTGGGCGCACAAGCCTGAGGACCGACCCACCTTTGTGGCTCTGCGGGACTTCTTGGTGGAGGTGGGTGAGCAGGGAGGGGGACAGGGGCTCCAGCACCCCCTTCCCCTCGGCTCTGCTTTAGTGTAGTCAGAGTTCAGGATATCACCCAGGCAGGAGGTGACGTTGGGGGATTCAGCCCAGGGAGCCCTGCAGGCTGGGAGGTGAGGGGCAGCAGGAGGTCCTTGAGTACCACCTGGCCCTTGTCCAGCCCAGGAGTGTTACAGCTGAGTAGTGGCTGGGAGTGGTGATGCTGTCTCTTGCCCACTTTTGGGGCTCCCCTGCCTTCCCCTACGTGGGGCTGCAGCTAATCTCAGAACAGGGCAGGGATGGATGATGGGTGTCTGCATCCCCTTGTTTTCACCCTCTTTTCCCCCAGGCCCAGCCCACTGACATGAGAGCGCTGCAGGACTTCGAGGAGCCCGACAAGCTGCACATCCAGATGAACGACATCATCACAGTCATCGAGGGCAGGTACTGCACAGGGTGGGAGGGCATGTTCTGCGCAGGAGCGGTGCCAGGTATTGCACCAGAGGGACATGGACCAGCTGCCAGCTTCAGGGCTGCCAGTGTGTGTGGGCACAGGGGGAATGGGGAGACTGGGGGCACTGGCAGAGCTGTGGAGCAGGGATGGGGAGGGTGGGCTCTGCCCCCCCAGCACAACCTACTGTGGAGCCCACAGGTGAGCTGCCCCACTGCCCCGGGAGGTGTGCAGTGCCCCAGGCAGCACAGTGATGCGGGGGCACTGCAGTGTGTGGGGGGCAGCAGTGCCTATGGGCAGCACAGCTCTACCCGCACTGCCCACACCATCCACCCACTGACTCACCCACTCCGCCTCTCAGTTTGCCCTGGCCTTGTCCCTGGAAACCGGGTTCCCCAGAGCTGCTCCCCACTGATAGCAGTGGGGACCTGCCACTGCCACAGGGCCAGGAGAGATACTGGGGAGTTTGGTACCACGGTGGCATGACCTGTCACCCCCTGCGCTGTCGGCTCTGCTCCTTGGTCTCTGCTAGCCACGCCGGGGCACAGACATCCCCTTCCACTGCCCCCATGACCTGTGGACTGGGGGGACCTTTGGTCCCTGCATTCCCATCCTAGTGTGTGGCTGTCCCACTCCAGCACGCGAACAGTGGAGACCCCTGGGAAGAGCTCTATGTCCCTTCGCTCTGCTGACACATGGGAGGCTGCTCCTGCCTCCAGCCCCGGGGGATGAGGAGAAAGGCTCTATCCTTCCCCCCTTCCCGCTCCCCCTTCCCGGGGCCAGCTCCCCGCCGTTAGTCACGGGCCGGAGGTGAATCAGGCCGGATTTGTGTGTCTGCAGGGACCGGCTTTCTCTCCGGCCGCCGCCGCCAGGGATGACTCTTGCCCAGGGTCTGGCGTTTTAATTGCAGGGAGGGGAGGAGAAGGGAAGCGGCGTCGGCGGAGGGAGGGAAGGAGGGAGGGAGGAAAGGAGGGAAGGAGCGGCGGAGGGCGGCGCGGCCGCGCCAGTGCGCCTGCATCGTCCCCTTCTCCGCATCACGGGCTGGGGATCCCGCTCCCGCGCCCCCCGCTCCGCCGTCGGCCCCAGGTGAACCGGGGGGAGCGTGGGGGGAGCGGGAGGTCTGCAGGAGCGGGACGGGGGGACGTGGTTGCGCTGCAGTGAGTCGGGGAGGGCCGTGAGCGCGGTGGAGCTGGGGCGCAGCCTCCCTTGCCTCAGTTTCCCCGGGGACGCCGGTGCTCGGTGGCCCGAGGTGGGCGCGTTTTGCGGGTGCTGGGTCCGAGCAGGCGGGGTGAGCGCTGCAGCCGGGGGGTGCTGGTGCTCCCGGACCGGAACCCCCATACCCGTGCCTCAGTTTCCCCCCGGCGGCGCCTGCCCACCACCGCGCTGCCGGCGGGGATGCCCGGGGACGGCTGGCGGAGGGGGTGGGGGGCTCCTACCGGGGGCCGCATCCGGCCCCGCCGAGGCCGCCCGCGGCACCGTAAACACCCCCCACCCCTTTTCAAGCCCCTGCCTGTCGTTCGGCGGGCGCTGGGCGTGCGTACGTGTGTGTGGGCAGGGGCAGGGACCTACCTGAAAGCCCCCCGGGGACCCAGGCGGTCGCGGGGTAGGGCCCTCGGGGGAAAGCCAGGGACGAGCCGCGGCGGGATCGTGCTGGGGGTCCGCGCTCGGATCCGGTGGGACGAGGCTGGGAGAGAAGGGGAGCTGCGAGGCCGGACCAACCGCAGCATCCCTCCGGTGGGATGCGGCTGTGTCGCGGTGCAGAGAGGGCGAATGGAGGGCACCTCCCGCCTGTTCCGGGGCCGGTGAGGGATGGTGCCCGGTACCGGCTGGGCTCTGCCGCGGCCACGCCGAGGGGTCTCGGTGCTGAGTAAGGCGGCTGGCTGGCGTCGAGCGGGGAAGGTAAACAGGAAAAGGGCTGAGCTGGTGGCCGGGGGTGACTCACAGGTGACTCCAGGAAACTGTGGGGCCGTGCCAACCTCGCCAGGCTGGCACCGCCACCGCCTCCTGCCCGGAGCACGCCCTACCCGCGGGGAGCGGGGGACCCGGCAGGTGGGGTCGGACTAGGGTCGGAGCCCCCCTCACATTCATCTGGCACAGTGCCTGGGGTACCCTTTCCTCCCCCCTAACTGTCCCTGTCCTGTCCCACTTCCCACCTGGGCTAGGTGATCCCCCCCTTTTTTCCCCTGGAGGAGGCAGTTCCTAGGGCACACTGGGGACCAGCGCCCCAAGGTGGCATTGACCGCTGCCTGCCTGCCCGTCTTCGTTTGCCCACACCAACCTGCTTGAGGCTCACTGATAACATAGGAAAGGAGCGAGGAAGACCTCCCAATTAATATTTGGAAGTTCATCATCAGACCCTATCCATGTTCCATGTGTGGTCTTTGGCTGCATAGGGCACAGGAGGACCAGTGGTGAGCAGCTCCTTGCAGGCATCACTTCAAGGCTCCTGCATAATTTGGGGCAGCTGGGAGGAGGAAGGGGCACATCTTTGTGGGCACAAGCAGAGAGCTTTGTTCCCTACCCCCGGCATCCCCAGCACCACCGGGTGCAGGGGCCCATAGGGTGAGAGGCAGAGGGCACTGCCAGTGCAGGGTTAGGATCCTGGGCGCCTGGGCTCCCTTCGTGGCTGTGCCCCTGCTTGCCTGCGTGGACTTGGACAAGTCACCTCGCCTCCTCCCCCGTCACCGGGGCAGGCGTGTGTCTCCCTCTCAACCCTTGTTGGTAACGAGGTCCTTTTTATTCTTTAGGGCAGAGAATTACTGGTGGCGGGGTCAGAATAAGCGGACCCTAAAAGTGGGCCAGTTCCCCCGCAACACGGTGACCTCGGTGGCAGGGTTGTCAGCGCACGACATCAGCCAGCCGCTTAAAAACAGCTTCATCCACACGGGCCATGGAGACACCAACCCCCAGCACTGCTGGGGGTTTCCCGATAAAATTGATGAGTAAGAAAATCTTTTGTCTTCTCTGCATCCCCTGCCTGCTCTCTGCTTTCCCTGCTGCTCGCTGGACGTGGAATGAGCCATGGTTTGGCCATCCTGTGTCCTCCTTGCCAGTGAAGCATCTCTTTCTCCCCCCCGCTGTACTGAGGATGGTGGCTCCGGGAAGGGTCCCTGTGGCTGGACTAACTCCCTCTCTTCTTCTTACTAATGGGGTCGAGGGCAGGGAGGGCTGCTGTGCTTGTGGGGGAGCTGTCTGGGGCCCGAGGGAGCATCTTCTCCTAGCCCTGCAGCTCCTCATGCTGTCCCGGGGCAGAGGGACATCAGTAAGCACCACCCTGGATGTGACCGTGTTACCACAATGCTTTTGGGGTGTCCCAGGGCTGCTAAACCTGCGCCTTTCTGTGCCTGCATGGAGGGAAGGCTGTGATGGGGGTGTAGCCTGGCCCCCTGCTTTTAACAGCATGAGTTAAAACAGCAAGCCGTGAAAGAAACCCACCGAAATGCTTTCCACCCCCTGTTCCATCAGGACAGACTCAGGTTGTTCTGATGGGGGGTTCGGGTGCCTGTGCCTCTTTGCCATGTGGGACTGGCGTGCTTAGTGTGGTGCTGGGAGATGGTGGGCAGGGGTGCTTGGCTCAGGGCAGAAGGCATGGGGGGTCTCTGCCAGCACTGGGTTGGGGGGACGTGGGAGGGCTGTGGGGCGGGGGGCAGGATAGGATTTCAAAGCTTGGAAAGCTACAGCTGGCTAGAGCCAGCTCCTGTGCCTGGCTAAGCACATCCCCTGGGATGGTGATCCCCGGTGCTGCTGAGCTTCCCACCCCTGGAACAGCTCTGCCGGTGCCCTCTGCCCCAACCTGACTCCCCCAGGCCACCCGGTGGGCTGAACCTCGGGGGGCCGGACCAGGGCGCCATGCACACAGCCCCACTCGTGCCCCGGCAGGCTCCCGCTGCGTGGGCACAGCGCTGGGTACGTGCTGCCGGGCTGCCGAGAACGCACCGAGCCGGGCACACACCCAGGCCTTGGGGCTGCACCGGCTCCCACCGGCTCCTGCCTCGCCGCACCCAGCTTGCGACGGCTCGCCCGCGCCTCCCGGCACCCCACCAACGTGCTGTGCTGTGCCGGGGTGCCCTGCCCTGCACGCAGACATGTGCCGGGGCACCCTGGTGCTGCGGTGTGTCCTGGACACCACACCTCGTACACGTACGCCGGGCACGGCACCTTGTTTTCAGTCCTCTGGATTACAGCGCATCATCCGCGTGGTGCTGGGATGGCACCAGGCTCTGTGCTGGAGCACCAAAAGCCTCTGGGGTGTGGTGTCCCAGCGCTCACAGGGATGGTTCTCATTGGGACATGGGGCATGGTGGGGTAGGGTGTACCAAGGGACAGGGCACAAGCCCAGGGTGCAAGGGGTCCCACAAGGCCCCTGCTGACCTCCAGGCGCTCTCCTCTCTCCCCACAGGCTGTACCTGGGAAATCCCATGGACCCTCCTGACATTTTAGGTGTGGACCCGAGTGCTGCCAGACCTACCCAACTTCCCGGCAGGGCTAAAAGTGAGTCGCTATTCTCCTTCACCCTGCCCATCAGCCGCGCAAAGTCCTTGTGCCCTGCTGCCAGGGTGATGGGCCGTGGACCCTCTCCTTTCTGCCTCTCTGCTGCCACTTGCTATTCACAGACCCAGGGGGAGCTGGGGTGACAGGGCGTGTTGTCACCGGGCCAAATGCCACCGCCAGCAGTGTGGGTGGCCGGTGACGCTGCCCGGCTGGACTCTGCCCCGCTGCCCTTCGTCCAGGGCCCTCGTCCTCTCCCAGCCTCCCGTGACCAGGCTCCCCAGTACGGGGGATCTCGGTGGAGATGCCACGTGGTGGGAGCTCAGATGCTGTGTGGGTGCCACAAATCCCTTAAACCTGCAGTTTTCCCTCGGTGGGGCTTCCCACCAGCATCCTCCCCGCACCCCAGTGGTGATGCGGGACATGATGAAGCGTGCACCCTGCTAACGAGCACCCCGACTGCCCTTTGCTTCGCGCGCTCACCCCGTGCCTCTCCTCCTCTTGGGCTTTCTCTTCTCCTGCAGGGCAGCCACCTCCGCGCCCGCCTCAGCCTACCATCCTGCTCACCAGTAAGTCGGGCTTTTTTGGGAGCTTCTCCTCCTCCTTTGCACTCCCTTCTTTTCTCTCTTGGCTCCTTTTCCTCTCCCTGCCTCCCGGGTACCACTGTGGATGATGGTGTCTGTGGTGGGGACAGAGATGAGGAGCTGGAGTCTGCAGGGTGAGGCAGGGCAGGGTACCCCTCAGGCCCACAGCACCCTGCTGCCTGCCCTGGTGCATCACTGCGTCCAAGAGGGAGAGGAAATGTGGCTGAAGCTGTCAGGCAGTTTGGGGGCTTAGGGATGCAAGTGCCTCTCCTTGCACCCCCGGGATGGGCGCCAGGAACCTCACCATCCCTCTCTGTCTCCCTCCTAGAGCCCTGCTACGACCCAGTCAGTGAGGAGGAGGAGGGTCTGCCAGGGGGTCTCCGGAAGCTCTGCCTGAAGAAGCCAGGCCCAGGCAAGGGTCTACGACCGGCCAAGCCATCGGCACGGGTTCCGGGCACCAAGGTGGGCGAGCGGCAGCCCAGCCGCCTGACCAGTGAGGGACCGGCAGGCGGCGAGGTGACCCTCATCGATTTTGGGGAGGAGGTGCCCCAAGGTAGCCCCTCGCCAGTGGGGGAGCTGACAGCTCCATCTTTGGCCAAGCTGGCCATGGAGGCCTTCTCTTTGCTGGACAAGACCCCACCACAGAGCCCCACGCGGGCTCTACCCCGGCCCCTCCACCCTACGCCAGTGGTGGATTGGGACGCCCGCCCCTTGCCCCCACCGCCTGCCTATGATGATGTGGCGCAGGATGAGGATGACTTCGAGGTCTGCTCCATCACCAGCCCTCCGAGCCGGCGGGGCAAGACCAACTATGGCTTTGTGGATGAGGGTGAGCGGGCACCAGCACTGGAGGACAATCTCTTCCTGCCCCCCAAGGAGATGAAGCAGCCCAGCATGACGCAGACCACAGAGCTCTTTGAGGAGCTGCAGCAGGAGTGCATGAAGAGGCTTAATGTCCCCCTGGGACCAGTTGCCCCCACAGAAGACAAGCCCCAAATCCCACCCCGTATCCCTATCCCGCCCCGGCCCGTACGCCGTAACGAGCCCGGGCGCTGGTCGGGGGAGCTCTCCCCAGCGTCGGGGGGTGAGGAGGACCGGCCGCCCCAGATCCCACCCCGGGACCCGCTGTCGCAGCCCACCTCCCGGACACCCAGCCCCATGGCCCTGCAGGTGGGGTCCCCCCAGCAACGTGCCGCCCTTTGCTCTTGCCTCTCCACCTCGCCAGGGAAGCCCATGCCCACCACTCAGAGCTTTGCCCTGGACCCCAAGTACGCCACCCCCAAGGTTATCCAAGCACAGGGCAAGGACTGTTCCAAGGGACCCTGCATCCTGCCCATCGTGAAGGACGGGCAGAAGGTCAGCAGCACCCACTACTACCTGTTGCCCGAGCGCCCTGCCTACCTGGACAAGTATGAGAAGTTTTTCAAGGAGGCCAAAAGCCCTGAGGAGGTGCAGGCGTCCCGCCTGGTCACCACAGCCACCGTTCGTCCCATGGTGCAGCAGCCGCCGACAGACTGCAAAGCCAACTTCTCCTCCAACAACAGCAACCCTGGGCCCAAGTGCCTGGTGAAAGCCTCCTGCAGCCTCCAGAAGATCATCTACGATGGGCCGGATGGCTGTCGCCCTGCTGACAAGATCCGGCTGGTAAGTGGCATCCGTGAGCAAGGGGGGACACAGTGGCTGTGGGCTCACTGGAGCAAGAGCCATCCCCACCCTGGTTTCCCCAAGTTCAGCTCCGGAGAGTTGGCTACAAGGGGTCCCCAGATGTGCTGTGAGACATTAAGTGTCACCGCAACTTCAAAATGGGGATCACAGGCCCTTCTAACCTAAACTGGCCGCATCCACGACCACAGGGAGTGGGGAGGAAGGTGGCTGACACTGTGGTCCCTTTGGGCTCTCCTGGCTGGTCCATAGTGGCCAGGAGTCTGCACCCAAGCCCAGGAGAGGCTGAAGATCCCAGGGATGAGGATGGTCCCAGCTCCAAGCTGACGATGCTGTGCAGGTATAGAGCCAGGGTGGAGGGCAGCACCGGTGTCCTGCTCCAGCCACTGGCTCCTCACTGCTCAGGTGAGGTGGCAGACACTGACCACAGCCTCTCTTTAGGTGCAGGACACAGTGCATGGTGTGACCACCGAGGAGTGCCAAGCGGCCCTGCAGAACCATGGCTGGAGCGTCCAGCGGGCCATCCAGTACCTGAAGGTACCACACAACCCTGTCCACCCACCCTGGATCCTGTGGCAGTGTTGGCACCCCTGTCACCTCCCTTGCCATGCCGTGTCCCTTGCAGGTGGAGCAGCTTTTCTGCCTGGGGCTGAAGTCCCGCATTGAGTGCCACCGGGTGCTGGAGATGTTCGACTGGAACCTGGCCCAGGCCAGCTCCCACCTCCTTGATCCTCACAGCACCACCCGCCAGAAGTAGGGGCACAGATGGTTTTTTGGGGTGGGGGGTGTCCACACCATGCTGCTCTTGGCTGGGTGGCACCATCACCCCTCCTGAGCTTATGTCCTCTCCTCTCCTTACAGGCGGTGACAGTGGGGATGGGGCGAGCTGTGTCGGATCCAGAGCAGGCATCTCTCCGTGGGGCCATCCCCTGATGCCCACGCTCACCTACACAACCTGTTGCTGGACTCTGGACTGAGCCCCCACTTGGGGCATGGGGATACCCTGAAAGGGAGCTTGCTCAGCGCCCATGACTTGTCAGGGTGCCTGCGCTTTGGCTTCAGTGATGGGCTCCATCCCCATGCCCCTTGTTGAATTGTTTTTGTAAAGAGGAATGTAATTTTAATATATATATATATTATGTATATGTAAATAACTATTCTATGGAGAGGAGGAGGGTGCCTGTGGCCGTCTCCCAGGTTCATCCCTGCCAGCGCACAGGGACAGGCCGTGTCTCCATGGGTGGCTGTGACCCACAGGACCTGCCACATCGATGGAACCCAGGCGCAGGGGATGCACATGTGCTGTGATGCCCAGCAGGCGCTGGGGATCTCTGGGGAGCTACACGTCAAACACACTGTTTTGGGGTTCACAGGTCTCCCCATCTGGGGTGCTGGAGTTAGTCACATGCTGTCCCAAGTGCAAAGCTGGAAGGCTGAGCTGGTTTCTCCCCCTGTGAGTGGGCAGTATTGCCCCCAGCGATGTCCTGCAGCAGGGCCCCCCTTTCCCGGTGCCCCAAGGATTCAGATCCTGGTGACGCCTGACTCATGCCCAGGCAGGGAGTGCCGGGACCTGCCTCGCACCCCAGCCCACGCGAGGGGCGTTGTGCAACCAGATGCACCGTGGAGCCAGAGCCGGCTGTTGGAGGAGGGAGGGATGGCGCCTGTGGGGTCCCAGCCCCCCCAGTCAGTATCAGAGCCCCTCAGCTGGCTTCTCTGAGGTGGCAGCAGCAGGAAGGGGTCTTTGAAGGTGGAGGAGAAACCAATGTGGAGCATGGTGGAACTCAGTGCCCCAAACAAAGGAGTTCCTGGGCTTTGGTGGTGCCTGGTCCACAGGATGTCCTCTGCTCCAGAGCTGGTGGCTTCAGAGAAGTGACCCCACCACTCATGGTGGTTTGCCTGGCAAGAAGGACTGCCTCAGAATGTTCGGGGTCCTTCCCCATGGCATTGGTATCTGGCCGCATCCCCTATGTGCCATGTGCACCAGACTGCATTTGTCTCTGGTTCCGTCTCTCCCTAAGTATGGGGATGGGGAGGTTTGCTGGTGCTGCCGTGGGAGCAGTCATTCATAGGTGCTTTGGACCTTGTGCCTCAGTTTCCTCATCTACGGTGCAGCTACCATGATGTGGCAGCCGGGGGAGGATGGCTGTCAGTGAAGCGAGGAAGAGACAACAGCTTCACCAACTTATTTCTCATCTTTAAACGATCCCCAAGCTGTTCTAGGCTAGGCTCAGTGAAGAAACCTGTGTTTGCTGCAGTGGCCGCACTGGTTCCCTTTGCACAGTGAGGTTGCCTCTGTCCCCAGTGGAAGGTGACCTGCAGCCCAGCCTTGTTGCCCATGTGGGAACAGGGCCCCCCAGGCCAGGCTTACGTGGCTGTTTGCTGTGATGGCACTGATAACCCCTGCACACAGGTCCCCAGGCAGCGGTGCTGGCAGCGCCAGGAAGGGACCGGGGCAGGGCTCACACGCAAGACCCCAAGGGTGCAGCAGGAGGCTGCTCCTTCCTTCTTCCTCCTTGGCTGCAAACCAACCCCTGCCGGGGGTTATCAGCCGCGGCCAAGCGTGGCAGGGACCCAGCAGTGAACAGGGGGGTTGATGAGGGGATGAAGAGCCCAGGGCTGACCCACCCCTCGTAGAGGTGCTGGGGTCCTGTCCCCACTTGCCACCCCAGGGCCCTTGGCCCAGGTGACTTGGCAATCCGGGTGCTTCCCGGGTTCTGGAGACCCCAACCTTGGGGTGTCAACTGTGGGATCACCTGGGAAGGACCTTGAAAATTCTCATGGCACAATGGGTGTTCCCCAGCATCAGTGGGTCCCCACGACGTGGTCATAGCCATGGCTGTGGCAGGCTTTGAGGACATGAGCCATCAGTGCCTCAGGCAGGGTAAGTCCGTGCCCCAGGCGGGGTACTTGGCGTCCTGTCCCCCCCACCTGAGGGAGTGCTCACTGGTGGAGCCACCCCCTTGCGTTGCTCCGCTGGGACAGAGAGAGCTGCAGTCCTGTCCCTGCCGTCGAGAAAGCATGACGGGGTGCTGGGGCCAGTGGCCACTCTGGAGCTGCGTGCTGTGGGGTTTCTGGGTGCTGCCAGGTAAGTGCCGGGGTGCTCACACTGCTGCGGGGCAGATGAGGTGGGCGATACTGTGTGCGCGACGGGTGATGGGCTGCGAACGACCCTGAGCGCTCAGATGCTGTGAGCCCATGCCCCGCTGGGGTTCGCCCCACGTCTGCCAGCTGCTGACAGTCTCAGCATGGTTCCCTGACCGTTAGCGCGGTAACGGAGGATCGGTTGTGGGTCAGATGGGAAGGTACCTGTCTAGCTCTTGATGTTGGTCCGGCTGTGGGTGCTGCGGTGGGGACCAGCCTCAGGGGGTGGGAGCATCTTCCCCCAGCAGCAGGGAGGAGGGATGGGGGTGATGGGGACCCCAGGCTGTCTTTTTTCCTTATCCTGCCCTTACCAACCTGCTCCGTCCCCAGCGCAAGCCGAGGGGACAGGGGAGCAGCCCCTTGCTCCGGTAGAGCCGGGCAGCACGTCCCTCTCTGCCGACAGCACCAGCGCCGAGCTGCCTCCAGACCTAGGCATGTGCCAGGCGTTCCTCAGCCCCGCAGCTGCCCGGCAGGAGCACCTCTCTGCCGCGGGCAGGAGCACCACCGCCACCACCCCCGTGGGCACAGGTAAGGCTGGTGGGCAGCAGGCTGCGGGCAGGCTCCTGCCTGCTGTGCCCGCGGTGGGGTTGATGCAGGCTTTGTTTCGCCCCGCAGGCAGCCTGGTGGCAGAGGTGGTGGCGGGAGGGCCGGTCCCAGGTAGGACCCGTGGTGAGCAGCAAGGGTCTCCCACCGTGGCAGCTCTCCCCAGGGATCTGTCAAGACAAGGCAGCCCCCAGGCAGGGGCTGGGGTCTCCTCTCCAGGTGCTGCCAGCCACCCGACCAGCGTCCCTCCAGCTCCCACCGCCGCTTGGCATGGGCAGCTTCTGTCCTTCGCACCTACAAGGCATGGAGTAGGTCTTGCCGCGGGTGGTGGCATTGCTGGGCCAGCTACAGCCGCATCGTCCCCAGCTTCACATGTCCCCACTGTAATGGGGATGAGCAAACCGCCACCAAAGAGCAGTGCTGCTCCCAAACAGACTGTGGAAGGGTCCACAGTGGCTCTGGACAGCATCCCTGGAGAATCAGTCCTGGGAACAACTGTTCTCATGCAAAAACGTACTGTGTCCGAGCCACCCGTGGATGCTGCTGGTGCACTGAAAGGTTCTCCCCCAGCTCCAGGTGGAGATCTGTCCCCACCAGTGGCACACATCCCAGCTACTCAACCAGTGCCAGGGACTAAAGCATCTTCTTCAGTAACTGGCAGATTGACTGATGCCCATGAGCTGGTGCAGCTGGGCAATGGTATCACTGCAGAGGGGATGCTGGGGACAGCACAGACCACAATGCCATCGCTCCACCAGGATAACCACAGCGCATGTGAGAGCTCTGCTGAGCCACATGCAACCACCATTCTCCCATCCCAGGAGGACGTGCTAGGGCTGGACAAGGCCACCTCACCTCTGGCCACAGCAACCAGCATCTCTCAGGACGTGGGCAACGTCACGAAGCTGACAACAGTCCCAGACAGCCCTGCTGCTGGCCTCCACGGGGCCCCGACCCATGCAGCCACACAGGGAGCCAGAATGGCATCCCCACCATCTGCAGACACCCCAAGTACATCCTCAGCAAAGGTCCACTTTTCTTCTGCCACAACTGGCACCAGTGAAGCTACAGAGCCAGGAACACATGTGTTACCCAGTGCTGGCCACAGTGCCCTGCAGGACTCCCCTCTGCCTTCCACTCAGCCACCTCTAGCCCTTTTGCCCCAGCTCCATCATGGTGCCATATCAGGCACAGGAGAGATGCTCCCTTCCAGCCACAGCGGAGCCCTTGGCACTGCTGGAGCCAATGCTGTCACCCACCCCCAGGCCACCGCAGTTACTCCAGGCACACCAGCTACGGTGATGGGCTTCACCACTGCACAGCAAATCCCCACTCTATCGTTTGCAGCCCTGGGAAGCACTGGCAGTGAGCTGGCATCCATCAGGAGTGAGTCCAGAGCCACAAAAGGTACTTCTTCTCTGGAGACCAAGGCTACCCTGGTGGCGCTCAGTATGAAGCTGTCCTCTCATGCAGCTGCCAATAGCCCTGGTGGTCCCTCTCCAGGGCCTTTTCTGCACTCCACAGGGTCTCTGCTGCCCCATATGTTCTCAGCAGGCCCTGGGGCCACTATAGCAGAGGTGGCTGCAGGTGGATCCCTTCCAGCTGGACCCAGCGTGACCATGACCTTGTCCCTCAGGGCCACTGGTGGAGCAGAAAGGCCAGCTTCCAGCCATGACGTTATCACTGCCGAACCATCACCAGGGATACCTGCCAAAAGGACTGAGGCTCCTGAAACAAGCCATGCCATGGATCTGCCTGTCCTGGCTCCCAGGGGTGGTCACACTGCTCTGCCAGTCATGGCTACCCCAAGCCCAGCACCGGCCACAGCCAGTCCCCTCCCCAGTGTCACCACCAGCAGGACACCCCAGCCTGTGGCATGGCCACCCCCCAAAAACACAGCCACGGAAGGAGACAGGGACATGTCTCAGCTGAAAGAAGATGGCAACACCATGCAGGCACTTCCAGGCTCAGTCCCAGCTGAAAATACAAGGGTGGGCGCTGTGGCAGGCACCCCTCTCAGTGATAGCACTGCCCTGCTGGTATCACCCTCTGCCACAGCCCATGTTGCTGCTTGGAACCGCAACTATCACACTGCTGAACACACCGTGGAAATGGACATGGGCAAGGACTTGGACATGGACACAGCTTCTCCCACCACAAGGAACAAGGCTATGGGGCTGTCCACTCCCATGGCTGGGGTGGCTGAGCCAGGCAGTGGTGATGACACCTCGTCAGCACGCCCTGGCCCAGGCAGCAAAAGCTCTACAGCAGGGGCCATCATGGACACAGTGTCACTCACAGCTCCGGAGCTAGCTCCTGGCCTCACTCACAGCCCTGCTGAGCCAGAGGTCAGTGTGTCTTCTCCTGTTCCCAGGAGCACCCATCCAGTGGTGGTAGCACCCTCCATCACCCCCAGCATCACCACCACTCGTCCAGCAGCAGGAGCAGGTGATGCTAGGGGGGACAGGGTCACAACAACACCCCCTTCTGCTGTCCCCAGAGATACCTCCACTGTCACCCCAAGGCCATTCCATGAGGCCACCAACAGTAGACAAGATCCAGCCTGGAAAGCTCACAGCCCAGTCGCTGCAGGAAAGCTCATAGCTGCGGGCTCCTCACTGGCTGTTGGCCACATGCATATGTGGGAGAATACGGCTGCATCCTGGTCAAGTGCAGGGATTACCACTGCTCAGGTGGATACCGCCCCTTCGGAGAGCAGCACCAAGGGTGCAGCACCCACAGCCAGCACCGAAAGCACCTATGTGCCTGTTTTCAATAGTGGTGGCACAAACCCAGCCACCACAGCAGCTGCCAGCGTGTTCCCTAGCAACAGCATCCTACAAGGCACCTCAACCATATGGGAGAACTCTGTGGTGACTGGGGCCACCACAGCCATGATGTCTGCCACAGCAAAGGCCACCACCACCAGCAATGCCCCTTCTCTCGCTGTAACCCACCTAAAGGGAGGTGGGCAACCTGTCCTAAACCCAGCAGCAAGCAGCCCATTGGTGGAGACAGCTGCAAGGACCTGGGGTGTGCTCAGTACCAGCCCTGCCATCAAGGAGCATGGTTCACCCCTCTTGAGCCGGTACAGACCAGCAGAGGAGCCAGCAACAGTACCCTCATCTCTGCCTGGATTTCACGCAACTGCGGAGGCAAGAGCCAGAGAGACTCTCTCAGAGCCGGAAACAGACACTGCTTTGCCCAGAACTGTCAGCAACCATGCCATGGGGCAGGCAGTGAGCACATCAACTCCTGGCTTCTGGACATCAACTTTGACATTGGCCAGTGGGAAGAAAACAACCATGACTGCAGACAGACCCAGAGCCATCACTGAAAACAGCACCACAGCCATCACTGCAGACAGAGTCGCAGCCACCACTGCAGACAGAGCCACAGCCATCACTGTGGACACAACCACAGCCATCACTGCAGACACAACAGCCATCACTGCAGACAGAACTGCAGTCATCACTGCAGACAAAACCACAGCCACCACTGCAGACAAAACCAAAGCCACCACTGCAGACAGAACCACAGCCATCACTGCAGACAGGGCAACAGCCTTCACTGCAGACACAACAGCCATCACTGAAGACAAAACCACAGATATCACTGCAGACAAACCCCCAGTCACCACTGCAGACAGAGCAACAGCCGTCACTGCAGACACAACAGCCACCACTACAGACAGAACTGCAGCCATCACTGTAGACAGAATTATAGCAATAACTGCAGACCCAACAGACATCATTGCAGACCCAACCACAGCTTTCACTGCAGACCCAACCACAGCTTTCTCTGCAGACAGAACCATAGCCAACACTGCAGACAGAACCATAGCCACCACTGCAGACAAACCCACAGCCACCACTGCAGACAGAGCCGCAGCCATCACTGCAGACACAACAGCCACCACTACAGACAGAACTGCAGCCATCACTGTAGACACAACAGCCACCCCTGTAGACAGAACCGCAGACATCACTGCAGACACAACAGCCATCACTGCAGACAGAAAGGCAGACACCACTTCAGACACAACAGCCATCACTGTAGACAGAACTGCAGCAATCACTGCAGACAGAACCACAGCCATCACTGTGAACACTACAGCCATCACTGTGGACACAACCACAGTAATCACTGTGGACACAACCACAGCCATCACAGCAGACACAACAGCCATCACTGCAGACAGAACTGCGGTCATCACTGCAGACACAACCACAGCCATCACTACAGATACAACCATAGCCTTCACTGCAGACAGAACCACAGCCACCACTGCAGACACAACAACCATCATTGCAGACATAGCCATCACTGAAGACAGAACCACAGCCATCACTACAGACACAACAGCCATCACTGAGGACAAAACTGCAGGCACCACTGCAGACAAACCCACAGTCACCACTGCAGACAGAGCAGCAGCCATCACTGCAGACACAACAGCCATCACTGTAGACAGAACTGCAGCAATCACTGCAGATGCAACCACAGCATTCACTGCAGACACAACAGCCATCACTGCAGACACAACAGCCATCACTGTAGACAGAATTGCAGCAATCACTGCAGATGCAACCACAGCCTTCATTGCAGACACAACAGCCATCACTACAGAAAGTACTGCAGCAATAACTGCTGAACCAACAGACATCATTGCAGACTCAACCACAGCCTTCATTGCAGACCCAAACACAGCTTTCACTGCAGAGACAACCACAGCCATCACTCTAGACACAACCATAGCCACCACTGCAGACAAATCCACAGCAACCACTGCAGACAGAGCCGCAGATATCACTGCAGACACTACCACAGCCATCTCTGCAGACACAACAGCTGTCACTGCAGACACAACAGCCACCACGGCAGACAGAACCACAGCCTTCACTGCAGACACAACAGCCATCGCTGCAGACAGAGCTGCAGACATCACTGCAGACACAACAGCCACCACTGCAGACAGAACCACAGCCATCACTGCAGACACAACAGCCGTCACTGCAGAAAGTACTGCAGCAATAACTGCAGACCCAACAGACATCATTGCAGACCCAACCACAGCTTTCACTGCAGACAAACACACAGCCACCACTGCAGACAGAGCAGCAGACATCACTGCAGACACAACAGCTGTCAATGCAGACACAACAGCCATTGCTGTACACAGACCTGCAGCCGTAACTGCAGACACAACAGCCACCACTGCAGACAGAGCCACAGCCATCACTGCAGACACAACAGCCACCACTACAGACAGAACCACAGCCATCACTGCAGACACCACCACAGCCTTCACTGCAGACAGAACCACAGCCATCACAGCAGACACAACAGCCACCACTTCAGACACAACAGCTGTCCCTGTAGACACAACAGCCATGACTGCAGACACAAGAGCAGCCACCACTGCAGACATAACAGCCATCACTGTAGACAGAATTGCAGCAATCACTGCAGACACAACCACAGCCATCACTGTAGACACTACATCTATCACTGCAGACAGAACCACAGTCTTCACTGCAGACACAACAGCCATCACTGCAGACACCACCACAGCCATCA
Organism: Forpus xanthops; assembly: GCA_032466535.1. Lineage (NCBI taxonomy): Eukaryota > Metazoa > Chordata > Aves > Psittaciformes > Psittacidae > Forpus > Forpus xanthops. The sequence goes on from JASSUY010030035.1 coordinate 28,930, forward strand.
CTGAAGACCCAACAGCCATCATTGCAGACACAACCACAGCCATCACTGCAGAGACAGCAGCCATCACTGTAGACACAGCAGCCATCACTGAAGACACAACAGCCATCACTGCAGACAGAACTGCAGCCATCACTGCAGACACAACAGCCACCACTGCAGACAGAACTGCAGCCATCACTGCAGACACAACAGCCACCGCTGCAGACAGAACCACAGCCATCACTGCAGACACCACCACAGCCTTCACTGCAGACACAACCACAGCCATCACTGTGAACACTACAGCCATCACTATAGACAGAATTGCAGCAATCACTGTAGATGCAACCACAGCCTTCACTGCAGAAACAACAGCCATCACTGTAGACACAACATCTATCACTGCAGGCAGAACCACTACCTTCACTGCAGACACAACAGTCATCACTGTAGACACATCTATTACTGCAGACAGAACCACAGCCATCACTGCAGACACAACCACAGCTGCCACTGCAGACCCAGCAGACATCATTGCAGACACAACCACAGTCTTCACTGCAGACACGGGAGCCATCACTATAGACACAACAGCCATCACTGGAGACAGAACCACAGCCATAACAGCCGTTACTGCAGAAAGTACTGCAGCAATCCCTGCAGACCCAACAGACATCATTGCAGACCCAACCACAGCCTTCACTGCAGACAGAACCACAGCCTTCACTGCAGACAGAACCATAGCCATCACTGCAGACACAGCCGCAGCCACCAGTGCAGACAAACCCACAGCCAGCACTGCAGACACAACCACAGCTGTCACTGCAGACAAACCCACAGCCATCACTGCAAACAGAACCACAGCCATCACTGCAGACAAACCCACAACCATCACTGCAGACAGAACCACAGCCATCACTGCAGTCCCAAACACAGTCACCACTGTAAACAGAACCACATTCATTACTGCAGACAGAACCACAGCCGCCACTGCAGACAGAACCACAGCCATCACTGCTGACACAATCACAGCCACCACTGCAGACAAACTCACATCCATCACTGCTGAGGCAATCACAGCCACCACTGCAGGCAGATCTGAAACCATCCCTGCCGGGAGCATTGCAGCTGTTGCACCCACATTCCCAGTGAGTCCAGCCAAGGAGGCAGGAGATGTCCTGGCTGCAGGCACTACCGCATCTTTGAGACCAGCTGCTACCACCAGACCTACCACTTCCCCAGCTCCTGCCTTTGGGATACAGAGGGGACAGACCACAACGTCTGCCCACTCCACCACTGTTCCCAGAAATCCTGCCCCTGAGCTCGAACCCACCAGTATGATTACAAGTAAGTAGATTTTCTTCATCCTAAGGCATAGAGCAGGAAGGGGTTAATCAGCTGATGAACTGTTGTGATGGCTGAGGGTACCTATGGCCAAGGCTGGGGTGGCTCATCCGCAGTGCTAGTTAATCTGCCAGATTCATGGGGAAAGATGAAATAGGACTTCTGAGAGCCTGTGCCAAATTAAAAACTGGTTTAAAAGTTGGGTCACACCATTCGAGCAGTGGTCTGTCCAGGGGGAGCACAGGCACAGCTCACAGGCAGCAAGTAGGCAAGCGTGCACTGGCCATAGGAAGGATGGAGCAGATATTAATGGCTTTTCTCCTTTCTGTCTCAGTGCCAGCAGCCTTGCTCTACCCTTTCGGTACAAAGGAAGGGGACCAGGAGTGTGTCCAGAGGACAGTGGATTTTAACTCCCCTCTGTTCAAGCCAGAGATCGGGTTCCCCTTTGGGAATTCACTGCAGGATGCTCTCTATGTGAGTTCCCACCTTGTTGAGCATGGCAGGGATGTGCAGCCCCTTTGGTTCCACAGAAATGGAGCAGAACCTGAAGTTCATCGATTATAATTTTTTTTTCAGTTAAAAATGCCTGTTTTCTGCTCACCCATGAGGGCTATATGCCACCCCAGGAGCTGCCTGGGATGTCAGCAAAGAACAAGTTCTTCTGGTTAGTTTACAGATAATGGACAGATCATTTTCCCACCCACGGACAACTATGTCCCCTCCAATCCCAACCCACCTCCCGAGGGCTTCAGTGGCCAGGAGGGTTTGCCAATGGTGGCCGCCTTCTGGGACGACGCAGATTTCTCCTGGGGTGTTGGCACTACTTGGTACCAGGTCAGGGCCACCAAAGATGCTCTCCTGGGGGACCCTAGCTCCAAGCTTGCCCATTTTTACTGTCCCTCTTGCCAACCAGGAGTACTCAACACTCAGCTCTGTCCAAGACCCCCTTGTTCATGATGTGGAAGCAAAGATCAAGAAATACCTGAAAATCTCCTATGCAGCAAAATGGACCTTGAAGGTGACATGGGAGAAAGCTCCAGCATACCAGTCCCAGAGAAATGACACTCAGGTGAGCAGTGTGGGACTCAGGTGACAGAGGGGACTGTCACCAGAGATGGCAAGGGCAGAGCTGGGCTGCTGGTCTCCTGTACCTTGATGCAGGTGTTTCAGGTCTCACCACTTCAGTCTGCACTGCAGGAAGGGCAGGTGAGGCTTTGGTGGTCCTAAAGTGGTGCCTTGGCTTTCTCCAGACGAGCACCTACCAGGCAATCCTCACCACCGATGGGAACCGTTCCTTCACCCTGCTGCTGTACCAGGATGGCGGGATGCAGTGGGACTACACCAAGCTGGCTGTAGACAATGTGCTGATTGGCTTCTCCAGGTGATGTGCACATGTGGCTGTGTTTTGGGGAAGCAGGGATTTCTCCCAGCATTATGTTGGGACCATCTGAGACCTTACCCCCAGAAAAGCTCAGCTCCCACCCCTAAAGCAACCCTGTCCCATTTAAACTCTTCTCCCATAGCAATTCCTATCCCAGCTGCTTTAGAGGGACAGGAGGAGGGTTGTGTTGGGAGGGTGACCCCCAAACCTTCTGTCTCCACACAGCGGCAATGGCTATGCCCAAAACAATGAGCTGACTCAAAAACCAGCAGCTGTCAAGTACCGACCTGACCGGCACAGCAGCTCCGGCACCGGTATGACAAGGGGGGGTCCTTGAGGCAGGTCAGGATGGAGGGATCCATATGCTCTGTGCTGGGAGCATGTTCCCAGCACTTGTCCCTATGAGGTGGTGGGCCAGTAAAGCCACAGAGCCACGGCTGGCCACTGAGAGCAGAGCATGGTTGTCCTGTGTCCTGCTGTGGCTTGCCACAGCCAAGCCAGCTCTAGAGGGAGCCTGGAGGCTTTGTGTGAGGTCAATGGCCAGGGACAGTTGTCCCACGGGATCCCCCTCAGGATAAGGTGAGATCCCAGTGGGGCGGTGCTGTTCTCTGGTTGCTCCCAGATGTGCGTGGTCTGTGGATCTACAGGCTGGACAGCCGCTCCCGGGTGAACTACAGACTGCAGTGCCTGCTGTGGCTGGATGCAGAGCCATCGCCAGCTGCCTGGAACGCCCGGCTGCCACCATGCCCCTGTTCCTGGCGCCAGGCAGAGCTGGATCCCCGCTTCCGCCGCAGTGCAGGTGCAAAGCTCAGCACCCCCAGGGCCAGCAGCGGGTGGGGGGGCAGCAGAGGGTCCCCTCTGCTCCGGGGTGGCCGTTATCCTCCCGCAACATTTCAGGCCCAGCAGATGCCTCCGTGAAGATGCTGCGCACTGCATCCCCCAGCCCGGCTGGAGCTGGGGTGCGCTGTCTGTACCGAGATGGAAGCTTACTTGAAGGCTGGCAGGAGAGAGCATGGAGCCTCCCCATTCACCCCACCACTGGTAAGTGGTCATCAGCACTGCCTTTACCCTAAACCACACCAAACACTGAGCGCTCTGCAGGTACAGTGGGGACCCCAACACCCCCAGTGCCCAGCTGCCTTACCTCTCAGATGGGGAGCTGGAGGCATTCAACTGGTGCTGCCAGCACATTGGGAAGCCCCTGTTCTGTGCAAGGTTTGCTGAGAAGAGGCCAAGGGTTGGCTGTGAGGGATACGTGCCACCTACTCCTGGTGAGTCCCCAGGGCTTTGCCTCCTCTGTGCCAGGGTACTTGTGGGTGGCATGTCCATACACAGATCCCCTCTGGAGAGCATCCAGAGGCTGCTCTCCTTCATGAAATTACATCATCATTTACTTATTTTCCTTCCCCCAAAATGGCTGTATGTCCTTTGTACCACAGCTGGCGCCTTTGGGGACCCCCATATCACCACTATGGATGGACTCACCTACACCTTCAATGGGCTTGGGGACTTTGCCCTGCTACTGGCTAGTGATGCCCAGACCAGCTTTGTGCTACAGGGCCGCACAGCCAGGACTGGCATGGCTCAGGCCACCAACTTCGTGGCCTTTGCTGCCCAGTACATCTCCACCTCCACAACAACAGTGAGTAGAGGAAATCTGGGTATCAGTTTGAGCTTCTAGAGGGAATGAAGAACACATCCAGCCCTGCTGAATGGCCCCTGGCACTGAGCCTCTCTGCCAGGGCTGGAGGAGGACACAGCTTAGCTCAAGTGTCCCCAGCATGGGGTGGTGACAGGAAGGGCTGAACATGACAGGAAGGGATGAGCAGAGAGGCTGACCAGGACATCTGTGATTTGCAGGTTGAGTGGACCTTGGGGAGCCAGGGTGACATACAAGTCCTCCTGAACCACAAAACCATCCAGTTTTCCTATTCCCAAGGTGAGCAGGTTGTGCTGTTAATTGTATCTGCAGGGGTGATGAGTGTCTCCATCCCCACTCAGCCAGGGTGGATGGAGAGTGTTCCCCTCGCCAAATTCTGGGGCATCATTTTAGACCCCAGCTTTGCACGGACTCTCCCTCTGTGCTCTCCTCTTGCAGACATGGGTGCTCAGGTGTACTACAGCCCTGGTGTCCTGCTGGTCAATGCCTCTTCTGTCATGGCTGTCTTTGATGGGGCTGTTGCCATCTCCATCTCAGCTGCTTCCAGGATCCTCAGCATGGTCTGCAGCCTTCCCAATCAATACCGCAACAGCACCAAGGGCCTCCTGGGTGAGGATTTGTGGCACCGCTGCAGAGCCAGGATGTAAAGTCCCCTTCCTACCCTAAAGCAGACTGGAAAACACTGGGGGGGGGGGGGTATTTATGAAGGCAGGGACCCCTGAGTCTAAACTAAACACGGGCCAGCGCCAGAGAGAAGGTCAACCCTGGGGCGGCTTCAGTCCTGTGGTGGTGCTTCACCAGGTGTGTGGGACCAGGACCCTGCAGATGACTTCCAGATGCCAAATGGTACCAGCATCCCTGTGAACAGCAGCGAGGAGGAGATCTACAGCTATGGTTTGACCTGTATGTTCAGGCTCGGGATCTACCTTGATTCACCTGCTCCTGCACCTTGTGGCTACACTTTGGCTGGAGGCATTTTGACACTTGCCCAAGCAGAAGTGATGCCAGAGAAGCCCTTTGGCCTCCTCACTGCTCTGTGGAAATGACACTTACAATACAAGAAACCTTCAAAACCCAAGGCCATACCCATTGTGTACTCTCTTTCAGGGGATGTTGGAGGGCACAGCCTCTTTACTCAGCCTCTGGACTTACCAGCAATGAACTTCACACCTATCTTCTTGTCTCGGCTGCGGCAGGAGGATGAAAGCCAGTACCAGCTGGCAGCCTCACAGTGCCGTGGCAGCAAGGAATGCATCTATGATTCACTGAGCACAGGGGACATGGCCCTGGGTCTGGCCACCCAGAGCTTCACAGCCGACTTCCAGCAGAAGAAGACAGTACTCAGTAAGTGAAACAGATCCTCACCTGGGGTCCTGTCTTCACCACGAGGGACTAAGAGCCAGTGTGTACCAAATCCATGTAGCTACCAACCAGCTGTGTGCTGGGCTGCTCTTTCCTCAGATGCCTTCCCTCCCGTCATCACTGGTGATCCGTCACTCACAGCCTTCAGGACAGAAAGGGTCAGGAGGCAGTACCATGCTGTGGGGCTGGGTGCACGCTTTGTCCCCCACCTCTCACCAGAGCTCAACATATCAGGTAAGGAAAGAGTGATGAGGCAGCTGGGATGGGATGAGGGGGTACTGACCACCTCTAACTCCCACCTCTCCCCTGGCAGAGAGTGGTACCTTGACGTGGGAGCCCCGTGGGAATGCCCCGCTCACCATTGACCTGGAGGCTGTTGGGTCCAACAACCTCTCTGCCCTCCTCCAGCTCCACTTCACACTTTGCAGCTGCAGCAGGATCCAGGAGTGTGATTACAGCAACACTGTCACCGTGGGGGGGTCCTCCCTGCAGGTAGTGTGCTGGAAAGCCAGTGCTACATTGCACCTGTCCCCACAGCTCTCTTCTCTGTCCATCCATCCTCCTCATGTCCCCTAAGCCAGTGTCACCATCCCCTTTCAGGTGGCAGCCTGCAGGTGTGATGGCAGCTATTCGGGTACCTTCTGCCAGGACCCTGTGGACCCCTGTGCCCAGGGATGCTTCCCTGGGGTGCACTGTGACTCCCTTGCTGGCTGTGGCCCCTGCCCATCCGGCCTGACTGGTGACGGGCGGCACTGCTCAGGTGACAAAGGCTTGCCATGGCCACCGGGGCACCCGTGGGACCCCCCTCCCCAGGGTGCTTCTCCCAGTGCCATGCATTGCCTCGGCAGATATCGACGAGTGTGCACAGGGGACGGCATGCCCGGGGAACACCACATGCACCAACACAGTGGGCAGCTACGCCTGCTCCTGCCCAGCTGGCGAGCAGGGTGAGTATGGGCACTGTTCTCATCCCCACTATCCCCTGGGCCTTGGTGAAAGAGGGCTCCCATGGAACCCAAACTAGGAGAGAGAAGGGAGAGCTGGTTGAGCTCTGTATACAAACCTTTGCTGTCCTTAACAGAAGGGATTGGAATCCAGGCGCTGCTCATGCTCCTAGGCTGCAGGTCTCAGTGTTCTGCTGGGAAGAGGAAACTTTCCCATGCAATTTTTCTCTTTTGGAAAAAAAATAAATAAAATATCTCATCCCATCAGAGTTCAAATGCACGGGGGGGGGGGAGCGCTAAAATACAATTTGTTTTTCAGATGGCCCTGGGGGTTGAGTCAGTGATGGTTTTTGCTTCTATTCTAATGCAGAGAGCTGGGATTTCCCAAGGGTGAAACAGGCTTCAGCTGGGAGGAGGAGGTGCAGGGCTTTTCCTTGAGAACCTGAGTTTATACTCAAAGTCCTAATGTGTTAAAAAAAAAACCAAACCCCTAAAACTTGTAAGAAAGGTGCTGCAGAGCAGCTGGGGATGGCTCAGTGGGCTGAGGCTCTCTGCCTCTGCAGCCGGGCTCCTGCCTCAACCTGACCTGGGCTCCCCATCCTCCAGATGAGGGGTCAGGCTGTGGCTCAGCCTGCGGGTCCCGCTCCTGCCCCACGGGATACTGCAGCAACGGGGGACACTGCCGCCTGCACCCCATCACCTGCACCCCCAGCTGCACCTGCCCCCCGGCCTTCACCGACCAGCACTGCCTGGTGGCAGGGGGGGATTTTCGGCCGTTGCCCAGCGCAGGTGGGTGCCTGTGCCCGCTGGGTGTGAGCCCCAGCCCCGCTCATCCCGGCACAGGGATGCAGAGCCACCGCTGTGCTTCCCCTTGGCAGGTCTGCCCCGGAGGAGCGTCCGGCTGCGGGTCAGAACGTTGCGAAACGCCACTGCCGAGGAAGTCAATGGCACTGTATGTCAGCAGAGGGAATGCGCTCGGGAAGGAGGATGCACCGGCACGCCAGGCAGCACGGCAGCTTGGGGTGCCCATGTCCCCATGAGCTCCCCTCCTGTGAGATTCACAGGGATCCAATGGATCCACAGGGCTGGAGGGAGGCAGTGCCAGCTGCCTGCAGCCGTGTGCCACATCTCCAGTGTGTGAATGGAGGGCCAGGGCAGCCCTTGGGGCTTGGCCACAGTGCTGCCCTTCAGCCTCTCCCTAATGCCCTTCCATTCCCCCCACCACAGGTCTCAGCTATCCTGGGCTCCCTGGAGGTAAAGGCTTTCCAGTGCAACACCAACATCACCCAAATGTGAGTCAGCTGTACAACAGCCCCATGCCCACCCCAGAGAGCCAGCAGAGTAAGGCTGCGCATGGGGCCATGGGGTCTGGGACACAGAGGGCAGTTCCACTCACCAACTGTGATGCTGATAAACCCTTGGAGACTTAAACCCCATGACACCTTCCATCTCCTGCCTCATCCCTTCCTCACCAGACACTGAATGGGGAAACTGAGGCAAGGTGAGGCTCGGTCACTCTGTGATGCAGCAACGGCTCCACCAGCAGCACCGTCTTTTCCCCATAGGACAGATGGCTATGGCTACACCTTCGCAGTGGTGTCTGAGTTTGCCTATGACAGCCGCAGCACTGTCATCCAATTCCTGAATGAGGAGCTGCCAAGGGCCATCACCAGAGCCTTCAACAGGCACTGGGGACAGCGGGAGGCAGGCACCCCCCTCCTCCTTCAGCACCTGCACCGGGACAACATCACTGACCTGGTGAAGCGTGAGTTGAGGGGGAGCCCAGGAGGAGCACCCGCTGCCACCATTGTCCTCATCACCCTGTGTGCCCCGGGGCTCATGTAACAGCCACACGGGAGGCGGGGGGGCAGCAGTGCCCGGGCATGATCCAGCTCAGGGAGGTGATGAGCCCATGCCTTCCCTCCCCAGTGACAGTGGCTGAGCTGAGGCACTATTTCCCCTGCAATCTGTATGGCTACAAAGGATACCAGCTCCACTATGTGGGGACAGTTGGCTTCGTCTGCATCTCTCCTTGCAAGAAGGGCTACTGCCAGCACGGTGGCCAGTGCCAGCACCTGCCCGAGGGTCCCACCTGCAGGTAGCAGCAGCTCTGGGATGTGCAAAGCTGTCTGGCACTGCTGTTTCTCCCCACAGCATCACCTCTCATCTTTCCCTATCTTCAGCTGCCTGCCCTTCTCCGTGTTCTCCCCGGCCGGTGCCCGGTGCGAGCAGCTGGCAGTCAGCTTCACCGCCTTCCTCAGCATCTTGCTGGTAGTCATGGCTCTGCTCTGCCTCTCGCTCGCCCTCATCTGCCTGGCCTCGCACCTCTGCCGCCAGCAGCGCCGTCAACACCAAGGGTGAGCCATAGGCTGGTCCACGGTGGGGGATGCTGTGGGTACCGCAGGGAAAGGAGGTTGGGGGTCAGCAACAAAAACTGCTGGACAAATCCATCTCTGGAAGACCCATCAGTGGTGGGACCCATCTGGCCTGGGCAGAGGGAGCCTGCCGTGGGGAAGAAGCTGGGCTGGGTGATCTTTTAGCATCTTCCCAGTCACCTGCTGCTCAGAGGTGCGATAATATCAGTGGGTTGAACATTAGCTTCCCTTTTTTCCCCATGTCAGGGAATATTTGCATTTCTTCCTCATCCCACCTAGTGCTCAATTACAGACAGGCTTTCTATTTAGTTTTAATTTGAGTGCCGTACAAATAATATCCACTGCAATTCATGTCGGTCTAGAAAGAGTTGGACAGGAGACAAGGTCAGGCAGGGGCTCTCCCAGCCTCCCCTGATGTGTCATCCCCTTTCTTTTCTCCCCTCCCAGGGCTAGGGACACCTTCTGGATGCCACGGCCCTTCTCCTGTGAGTACATCTCTGCGACACCTCCTCACAATAGCTCTGCTTCACCCCAGTCTTCCTTGACCTCTGATCATCTTCCCCACTCCAGCTCTGACAATGGCAGAAGAGCAAGCGGAGCCCACCCACTCTCACTCCATGGAAAGACTTTGGGAACTGCAGCTCCAGTCCATTTATCCCTTAGTCCCGGTATGCCCAGGGGTTATTGCCCCCTTGGTGGATCAGAATAGGGGGCTGTGGAATGGGGACAGATGTCCTGGCCCTGCGCCTCCAAGATGCTCAGGAGCCGTGCCTCATGCTGGAGCATCACGGATGCTTTGGCTGACATTGTTGTCAGTGCTGTTGAGCCCATCACAATGAACAACACCAATAGAAAGTGTGGCTTGTCCCTTCTTTACAGATGAGGATCCAGAGACCCCACATCAGGCCTCCGAGCCAGTCCCCCCAGCAGCCTTAGCTTGCCACTGGTCCTGCCCCAGCACCTCAGGCCTCACGGAGGAGCCATCTGCTGCTTCCAGCCCCACCACCCGCTCTCAAGATCTCTATCAACAGTGCCAGCATGGAGACAGGGGACTGGTGGCTGTCCTTTGGAGCCTGGTCATTGTGGGAGAACTCACTCTGGAGGAGGTGGTTTCATTGAATCCAAAATGTGCCTTTACAGTGGGTGACCAAAGCAAGAGGATTTTACCTACCACTGAGGACCTTGCAGAGGCAACTGAGATAATCCTTGAGTGTGTCTGCACTGGGGTATGCTCTTGTGCAACATAACCAGATCTAGCAGAACCACTGGCAGGGTCAGGTGGGGCAATGCAGTGATTATAACCCATTAGGAACAAAAGAGAATAAATCAACAATGATGGCATGCTGCTAAGTTGCCTGTGCTTCAGCCCTCCTTCCTTGTCACCAAGCTCTCAAGTTCCTGCTTTCTGCTGGTCCCATTTGCGAGACCAAAGACAAGATGGATGTAGCTTCTTTGATTGCTCCATCCCCTCATTGTCCAAGCAGAGCTGCAAGTTTCCCCTCACTGCTCTCTCCAGGCATCACTCACAGTGGCTCGGACCATGCAGGTTGGGCTCTGGTCCCCACAAATGCCCCTTCTGAGGGAAGATGCTGTGCCTATGGTGGGTGTATCAGGGTCTGATACCCTAGTAGACCCTGGTTCCAGCCCCACATCCCTAGAGCCTGGCTTGGCCTCAGCCTGGACACTCACATCCCCAGCACCAACTCCAAGGGCAGAAGCATCCTGCAATCCTGCTGCTCCAGGCCTACCCCCACCATTGCCTCCCATCCTGGCTCAGCAGAGGACACAGCTGCTGCAGGATAGTGATGCTCAGACCCCAAGGAGGCTTTACTGAACAAACAAGATTGAAAAGGGTTTATTTTTTTTTCTTTTTTTAAGAAATGCAGATGTTCTTTTGTGCACAAAATAACTATTTTTCACCTGATTTCTGATTATGAGATTGCATTTTGCCCTCACATGCCCAGCAAAGGTATGAGGAACAAGACAGGACCAGTTCATGGAGTGAGCCTGGCACACCATGGCACACAGGGACTTGGACACAGTCAACCCATGTAAGGTGCTAAAACCCCTTCCCCAGGTGCCAAGGGTCCAATTGCTCCCGGTAGCATGGGAGGCGCAGTGGGATATAGTGAGAGAAAGAGGTGGTATATGTGGTGAGGGGTACCCCCCATCTCCTGCCAGCAAGGAGGTGCCCATGAGCACCCACTCAGCTGCAGCTGAGGAAGGGTAACTAAATCTACTGGTTCTTGGGACAAGTCTGGGTTAAAATCATGAACTTGTGCCAGTGGAGAAGGCACTGGCCAAGTGAGCTGCCTTGTGTAGCGGGCAGGGTGATGGGTGCTGGGATAGCGCAGGGACACAGTGGATGAGTGGGAGCAAAGGACTCAGAGGATCAGCTGTGGCCCAGACTGTGCTGTTGGTGTGCAGTCCCACAGTTATTCATCCTCTCCACCTGCAAAGAAGAAGAAATGAGAATTGCTCATCCACCTCCTCCCTGAGTACCTAAGGTAAGCTGGGAACCCTGGAGGAGTTTTCATATGGGGGGACAGGAGCAAAGGAGAGTGGCCAGCAGGGAGGAGACCCCCAATCCCACTCACCTCTCTGCTCCTCCGAGTAGCTCTCTGACTCCTCTGAGGAACCTGCTGGGGTTGCAATAAAGCCCCACATCAGCTTACATTGATAACCACATCAGTTGCAATCCTCCTCCCCTCCCAATGTTGTCACCCCCAGACTACACTGGAGGTTACGTGCTAAAAGAGATGCAGAGATGCCCCCCACAACCCCATACAGCCCAGAGCACAGCACAGCCTGCATGTGGACATCCCAAAACCCACCCCTCATCTGCATGGGACTCTTACTGCCTTAACAGTGGGGTTGCTGGGACTTTCCCCTCTGCAGCCCTGGGGACCAAGCCAGCAGCATCACCTCAGCACACACAGGCTGCAGACCCACCCGTGACAGGTAACTGGTATCCATCACAGCCAATCTTTGGTCTCTTCTCACTGTAGCGGGCGCAGAGGTGAGCGCTGCCAGCCTGGTTACAGCACCAGTCGTACATCTTCAGCTCCTGGTCTGGAGGCAAAAAAGAGAGCAAGGGGCTGAAGGAGAGAGGACAGGGAGATGGGCTGGCTCTGAGCAGGCAGGGTGCTCGCCTCAGCTTTTAGGAGGTACACACTCCCTCCAAGGGCTGCAAGCATGTCAGGAAAGAGGTTGGCATGGAGAGTAAAGTGATTTAGAGACTGCAGCGATGCCAACCTCAGCCAGGGGATGCCAGGGTGGCTGTGCTTACCACGGTAAGGGGACGCCTGCCTGAAGAACCTCCAGTACCTCTCCTGCCGCCCCTCGATGAGCTGGTTCTGACTGTCATACAGGCAGCGGATGCCAGCACCATGCTGGTTAGGAGAGGCGGAATACAGCATGGAGAGACGGGCAGCCCACCATCCTGCAAGGGCATGGCAGTGAGCCTTACACTACAGCTCTCTCCAGCCAGCATCCTTGCCTCAGGACAAGGAGCAGGGCTGGGGGTTGTTCCTTGTTATCCATCATTCCCACTGCATCACCCATGGTGCTATAGAGGTTTGGAGAGGCTGAGAGAGACCATCGAAGTGGTCCCACAGGGTGAGACCTGGGTGCTGTGGAGGGTCCATCCCCTCTGTCACCATACAGCTTAGACCAGCTCCATCCACTCTAATGAGACAGGGGCAGGTCAGCCCTTGTTTCTCCTTTATATCCCTGTCTCTGCAGGGAAGGGCAGCCCCTCTCCTCCCATTTTCCCTGGGGTCATGTGCCCACCCTGCCAGCGGGACCCCAGCTACCCTCACAGGGGAGATGGGGAGGGACAGTTTGGACATGAGGACATAGGGAAGTGGTGTACCCGCTTACCTCCACGGCTGCTCTTAAAGCGGGGGTCCTGCTGCCCTTGCTGCAGGGAGCAGGGGCAGGCAGATAGGCTCTGGCTCCATGCCTGTGGCTCCTGCTGCCGCCCCATCCATGCCAGGCACTTCAGCCGGTAGTTGATACCCACACGGCTCTCCAGCTTGTAAATCCACAGCCCGCGGAGGTCTGAGCAGGGACAGAAACCACAAGCTGTCACCTCCGGCCAAGGGGACCACAGGGACAGCTTTGGCTTGAGGCAAGAGCTGAGTGATACTGGTGCTGGAAGCTAAGACCACGTTGTCCTTAGCCTTGGGACTCCATGCTTAACAGCCACCCAACTGCAGGAAAACGGGGAGAGATTCTTGCCAAAAAAGAAAGCCTTGGATCAGAGCCATTACAACGAAAGGTCCATGGGCACGTCAAGAATATTTCAGCTTCAGGGTATCCAGTGGCACCTTTTGTATCTAGAGCCCTACTAGCTGGTACCCATTGGAAGTATTTTGTGCATTTGGGTCACAGTAGCCCCATGCAATGCTATAGGCTTAGGGAAAGAGTAGCTGGAAAACTGCTCAGTGGAAAAGGGCCTGGCTGATTGATGGAGCTGAACATGAGCCTGCTTGTGGCCAGGCAGCCAAGACGGCCAATGGCATCCTGGCCTGTATCAGAAATAGCCTGGCCAGCAGGGACAGGACAGTCATCATCCCTTGTACTGGGC
>JASSUY010030037.1:0-33214 GCA_032466535.1 Forpus xanthops
GCGCGCGTGTGTGCGCGCGTGTGTGTGAGCGTGTGTGTGTGAGTGTGTGTGTGCGTGTGTGTGTGTGCGTGTGTGTGTGAGCGTGTGTGTGTGAGCGTGTGTGTGTGAGCGTGTGTGTGTGCGTGTGTGTGAGCGTGTGTGTGTGCGTGTGTGTGTGCGTGTGTGTGTGCGTGTGTGTGTGAGCGTGTGTGTGTGAGCGTGTGTGTGTGAGCGTGTGTGTGTGAGCGTGTGTGTGTGAGCGTGTGTGCGTGTGAGCGAGCGTGTGTGTGAGCGCGTGCACGTAGGGAGGGGTGCACGCGTGTGGGAAGGCGGCGAGGACCTCTGGGAGCTTTGCGCTGGTCGCCAGGGGTGGCCGCAGGGCCGGGCCCGGCTGCGTGCGGAGCCCCGTGTAGGGCTGGAGCCCCGATGTGGGGCTGAAGCCCCGTGTAGGGTTGGAGCCCCGTGTAGGGTTGGAGCCCCGCCGTGGCGCTGGAGCCCCCTATGGGGCTGGGTGCGGTGGTTCTGTGCTGCCCTATGGGCAGAGGCTGAACCCGTCTCTTCTCCTCCGCACCCCAGCTCTGGCCTCAGCACCCCCGGCTGCTGCGGACCCGATCCCGTTTCTTGCTCTTTGCATCCTTTCCTCTGTCCTTTTCCTTCCTCTCCCCTATTGCTGCTCCTTGTCCCTGAGGGCACTGACCGGGCGGGCCCTCCTCTTCCCTCTTTGCCACCACTGCTTTGCCCAGGCAGGACACAAGCGCTCAGCCCTGGGTCCTGCCTGTACCCAGTTCAACCGCTCTGGCTGCCAACACGGGAATCAGGACGAGAGCAGAGCTTCGCTGCCTTCTCCCAGCGAGCTGCTTGCAGAAGAGGCAGGGTGCCTTGGAATGCCGGACCATGGAGCATCCCTGTGTCTTGCTGTGTTGAATCCATGTTTTGGGGTTAAGAAGCAATGTGCTGTGGCGCGGTCCCAGCGCATCTCTGCAGATGGAAACTTCTTATTTTTCGGCATTCATTTAAAAGTAACAAAGTAGAAGTTTTGCTGATCTTCAACAGAAATCACAAGTGAAAATGGGTACCCCAAGGGGAACGGGGTCTCTCCGCAGCTCCCAGCTCCACTGCGGTGCTGAGTGATCATGGGGTGGCCTAAAAGCACCCGGCCCCTTGATGCGTGTGGTGGCTGCATTCATGGGCATCAAAACCAACAAGCAGGGGTAGGGGAAGGGTTTTCTTGGAGCAGGGATGTGGTGTGGTGCTCCCTAAAGCAGGCTGCTGATAGTGCCGCCAGCCCTTATCCCCTTTGGGGTTCACTCCATGGGCACTAGATGGAGCAAAGCACCCAGAAAGGAAGTTTTCCTATGGAATTACATCTGTAAGCCGCTGTTTGACACTGTGCCGGTGATGGGTGAAATGGGGATGCAATGAGGTTTGGGGGCAGCTGCCGCTGCCCTACCCGCGTCCTTCCACCACAGCCATTGTGAAATTACGGCTCTTCCCTTCAGGAGAACTGAGCCCTCATGAAGTGGAACACGAAGCCCTGCTCTGGTTACAGAGCTGCTGGTCACCCTTCATGAAGTGTGGCTTCTCAGCTATATGGGATGGCAGCAATGATAGGTGTTTATCCTTATGGCTCCAGGGTTCATCTGTGCAATCACTGCTTTGTTTCAGAGTGGGCTGTGCTGGGCACTGGTTTCCTGTAAGAAAACCATTTTCCAGGATGCAGAGCTGCTTTTCCTATTAATCTAACCCAAAGAATCCTCCTTTTCGTTGCTGAAATGTAAGAGATGCTCCTAAACCCCCCAAATGTTCTAGGAATAAAGTAGATAACCAAGAGGTTTAAGATGAAGAAATGGCAGCACAAGAACAGATTCATCTGCCTATGTGAGCTCTGCAATGCACTGTAGGCACAAGGCATCCTGCTGCCATGTGCAGGGCCCTTGCAGAAGTGATGGGCATTCCAGAGAAGGCGGTGAGGATTCCCTTCTCCCCAGTTTCCCACTCCTGTTGCCGTGGGAAACCCAAGTCCCCTCTGCCTTCCCAGTTACGGGCAATCTCCCTTGCCATCCAAGGCACCTCCTATTTAAAAGCATTAAGCCTAATGTTAATGTGGTTTCATCTCTTCATGTGTTTCAGGTTAAGATCATGCTAAGGGAATTGAGCCCAATGGAAAACCTTCTCTCTTCTGCCCCAAACCACGGAGGAGACCTTTGCATGAGCATCGCTTCAGGCTCAGCTCCTCCGCAAACCCTCTGTGCTTGGGCACAAGAGGGCACTGAAACACCACCACGATGGGGCTGCTCTGAGCACCGGCAGAGCTGCAGGAGCCATGAAGTCCCTTCTGCGCCTTCTACAGGGTCACTGCACATGGCGGAAGGAGCAGACACATCCAGGGGATGCTCCTGCCCTGCATGTCCATGCTGTGTGCTTCCCATTGAATTCCATCACCTTAAATGATGGGAACTGAGCAGAGCAACCACCTCTTCCTGCATGAGCAGACTTGTTACTTCTGGGGCTGGGACATCCCTTGAGGTTTGTGCTTGATGGGGTCAGACAAGCTGCAGCAAAGCCAAGAGCTGGGCTTGGAGTAGGGAGAAACCTCTGTAGACCTGGAGTGCTTAACGTGTATTAACCTCATCAATGCAAATGGTGTTCGCTCTCCTAGGAACATCTTGCCTTTCCCCGTAGCAGCGCTGCCTGCTCCATATACATCAAATTTACCAGCCTATAAACATTCATACATCCCACAGACGTATTTACCTTCATAAAAACCATCAATTGCCGCATGAGTCTATTAGTGGGAATGAATTAGAGAACTTTATCTCTTTGCCATGATGGGCAAAACCACATAAAAGAGGCACTGAGAAGATGTTTTTGTGTCGCTTGTTACAGAAGTTGCTGATGCCATTTGACTCCTTCAAACCACCATAAATTGCATTTAATGAAGGGGTTTGAAATCCTTCAATGGCTAACTGATGAAAACGTCCCTTTTGCAGGTCCTATGTGAACTCTTTTTGTGCAGGTGAGGATAAGAAACCCAGTTTATCGAGCATCAGCCTTCGGGAGGGATGCAGGATGGATCCTTCTGCACTCATTTTTGGATGGTGAGCAGGAGAAAGTGTCTGATAGGGGAAAAAGTTTGTGCTGTTCAGCTCCTCAAAAAGAAGACTGTGAGAGAGTTTATTCCAGTGTGAGCAGCCCTGGAAAAGGAAAATGCCTGATGGAATAAGGGTACAAGAGGGAAATGGTGCCTGGGAGGGAACTGGATGAGAAATGAGGCTCATACTTCCAGCAGTGAGGAAACCTCTTGAGGAAGAGGTGGGCTTTCCTGCAGAGACTGGATGCTTTGTGCTTCATTCCCACAGGAGTCGTCGGGGAAGTGGGGGTGATGAAGTGGCCTGTGATGCTGTGAAGGTTGGTCTCACTGACTGAACACCCAATGTGCTTGTGAATCTGCAGCAGGAGGAATGAGGAGTAAGGTGGGGAATAGACTTCAGGCTGTCCCCATGGCAGGGATAACAAGCCTTACCTTCCCCAGACTCACCAGAGTACCCATGGGTCTCAAACCATCCTTCCCTCACTACATCATTGCCTTATTCTTCTTCCCTGCCCTGCGCATGGTACCCAGAGTAGTTTAATGCATTAATGATGCTCTGATGCGCTCTGCAGTAGATGAGCTTGGGGACATCATCTCCTCAAGTAATGCCCAACTTGTTGGCTTTTGCTGTTGGTTTTCCACCCAGGGAGGTCACAGTGAGATGCTGCAGATGAGCTCGAGTCCATCTGCTGCTTCTGAGCAGAGATGGCCCTTGACTACCATCTCATCTGCTTTATCTCTTTTGTGTTCTCACTCATTAGCCTGGGTGTTAGAATGAGTCTCCTGCTCTTCTACACCTCCCTGCTCTTTTTATCGAGGCCTTCTCCTCCAGATCTGTCTCAGGTATGTGATACTCCTGTTACCATAGTATTGTGTCTCTCCAACTCACAACCACTTATTCTTGTAACATCCCGGTACAGGAGAGGGGCATTACTTGTCTCCATGATACTCATCATGGTGGGGGGAGGCACCAGGATGAAAAGCTCAAGAGAAGTGGTCATCCAGATGGTGCAGGGCAGAGGTGACCATTGCTGTTGCTTATCTTCACCCTTGCTCAGTCCCATGGTAGGGTTTTTTGTCTGGCTCCATTGCTGATGGTGCTTACAATTTTCTCCCTTCTCTCTGTGCTTGGGGACAATAAGTGATTAAAGGGTTTAATAACTTGGATTTATTCTTTGCTTCTGTCTGAAGCTGTTCAAAGGACAATCAAGTGACTCCACTGTGATTATGGCTTAGTATAATCTAGAGATGCTTGCCCTGTCAGCTCATCCATGGAGGTGATGATACCTGCAAGAGCAGCACACCTCCCCAGAGGAACATCTTCAGGTACCCAGTATGGGCTCAACTTGGACATGTGTAAAATGGTTTGCAGTGGATTTGGGATTTTCCTTTGGCTTAAGTCGAATGCAAAAGAGATGCGTGTGCCTGGCAGCCGAGTGATGGAGCCTTTCATACCTCGTTGGTTATTCATTGATAGGGTTTGTGTTTAATGAAGGAGCCTGGCTCCAGCCCAGCCTTCTGGGGCCTCCTATAATGTCTTAATGCTTAATGCTATGTCTGCTTTTTGGCAAGGAAAGTGTGAAAAGCTTGCACAGCCGTGGAGCACATGGAGGGACAGGGAGGCTGGGAGGCGGCAGCATCTCCTCTGGGGCAATGGGGAGCTCAGTTTTCCAGCCAAAATAAGAATCCAGCAATCACAACCAGGGGGAAACCCTCCATGGAGCTTGGGATACAAAGGCAGCTGCATGAGTCTGCAGAGGGACTGAGATCAGAGCTCAGGGAAGGTGTGAGCACCTTTCGTCGGAATCTAGCTGCAAAAGATGGATTCTCCATCAGTGGAATCCAGCTTTATCCACGATGAGATAAATCCTCTCCTAAAGAGCAGCTGGGGCCAGCGCTGGTGTCTGTGTGCTCTGGTTTTCGGTACAAATGGTCTGGTTCTGGGGCATCATGCCTGGGAAGAGGATCACCCACCACTTGCATGGGCTCTGTCCATGCATGGTCCACCAGATCCCCCAAGCCAAGCCCGTCTCAGTAAATCAGTGCCAGTGGGATGCTGCTGGATCCTTTATCCCTGTGCCAACACTCCCCTGGAGCACTCAGGGCCCCATCATATGCTTTAATCTAGCACTGACTGAATATCTGCACAGTTGGAAGCTTGAGTATCTGGGTACCACCTAAATCCTGGGTTCTATGGGAGGATTGGGAAAAGCAGGAGGTAGCCACCATCCTGGGGTCCTGTCAGCTCTGCTCTGCGGGCATGTACTGTGTTTGATATCACATCAACTCTAATTGGCTAATATAGCAAATCACCCTCTTAATGGTGGTTGTAACTCTAGTGGATGCAACTTCCCCTGCTAATGACACTTGGAGATGTACCAAATGCCTCTGCTTATCCCTACAGCCAGGGAGGATTTACAAGCAAAAGGTCAGGAGTGAGAGTGGGATGGGACAGCATCATCTTCTTGGTGACTGCTTGGCTGGGACCCTTAACGCAGAATCCTACCAGCAGCTGCTCCATCCTGCCTGGATGCAGGATGGGCTCTTCCCATGGAGTGGGAGCAGAGTGTGGTTTTCCTCTTAGGGCGTCCTGCTGCATGTGGAAGGGATGAGCCCATTTTCTGTGGTGTGAGTATTGCAGGGCTGAAATGGAAACCAAGGAGAAGAAATTAGATCTCTGCTGATGCAGGATTTTTCCAGGAATGGACAGTGGTACAGGGGATGCTCCTGTTGGAACCAAGACCCTTTGCATCCTCTCCGAGCCTCATCACAGCAGCAGGTGCCCTGCACCACGTCCTGCCCAGAAGCAACCAGTGGCTGAATGTGGAGCTCCTGGGCTGGGGTTGTAAATGGTTTCATGCCTCAGAAGAGGCTGATGCCATTCCCTGGGTGTTAGCAGCTGGTTTAGCTCATGACCAGGAGCAAGGCCAACCTGGGCTCATTGAAGCTGCTATTCCTATGCAAGGTATGAGTGCACTTAACCAGGTTGCTCCAAGCCCCTGTATCCAACCTGGCCTTGAACACTGTGAGGGATGGGGAAGCCACAGCTTCTCTGGGCACCCTGTGCCAGTGCCTCAGCACCCTCACAGGGAACAGCTTGTGCCCAAGAGCTCTTCTCAGCCTCCACTCTGGCAGGTTAAAACCATTCCCCTTGGTCTGTCCCTCCAGGCCCTTGTCCAAAGTCCCTCTCCACGTTTCTTATTTCACAGAATATCTTGGTTCTCTCCCCCCTCCCCTTGATATAACTCTGGATTTTCTTCTTATCTGCATTAAACGGTGATCCCTTTTTAAACGCTGCCAGATGATGTATGATGGCAATGAGTTCCAGAGGCCAAGTGTGTCATGCTGTTATGAGTTTCTCTAGTGAATCTTATTTAGCTGCTTTAATCCCTCACTCCTGCTGTGAAGCTGCAGAAGAGCACCATCCCTCCTATGCTATGGGAAGAAGTGCAATGATGGGGCTGCTCATCAGGAAATCATGCTCAAGGTGGTCTCAAGCACTTCTTCATCCATTGACATATCTTCAGGTACATCCAGGCTCAGCTTTAAAACATCCATAATTAACGCCTCTGCTGAAGACAAACAGTGTTCAGGAAAATTTATCATTTCTTCTGCTGTAATTACCTGTCAAAATTAAAATAATGGTCTTTTAGAAGGAATGGAGGGTTTTTTTTTTTCTTTAATTAATGGAGTATGCAGCTTGTCATGCAAAATCAAGGTCATCAAGATTGAGAGGAAGATGACGGCCTACTACCTCAACTCTTCTCACAGCACAGCAGGTATCCTTGGGGAACAGTGGGGGGAGATATTGGAGGAGAGTGGGGAGGATTTGTTCAATCATCATGCTCCCACTGGCCCTAATAATCCCTATCTGTATTTCATAGATACTATATTCCCTGTGCTAGAGGCCCTTCAGCCTCTGCACCCAGGACAAGGATGCTTAGAGGAGTCCATCACATGCAGACACAAAGACAAGGTTTTCTACCTCCAAAATGTGGCTGAGATCTTCTTTACAGCTCCCCTCCTGCCAGTTTGCAAGAGGTGTCACCATCCAGCAGATAAGTCCTCCCTTATAGGTAAGGGAAAGGTAACCAGGTTGTGTCTTTCGTTTGGGGTGTCCTAAGTGTCCCAGGAACCCGCTGGCACTGTGTCCTAGCTCGGCTGCTTTGAGCATCCCTTGTTCCTGCTGCATGAGGTCTAACTCCTCTTGGAGAAGCTCTGCATTAAACTGTGGTGTCACAGAGGTGAGAATCAATCTTCAAATGTAGATGCTTCCATGGGGCACAAGGGAAGAGGAGGGATGCTGTTAGGATGGGAAGGAGAGATATGTTGCCCCATTCTCCTCCATCTCCATCACTACACCCAGTGGGAGGTGGACATCCCTCCTCCTCCTCCCAGTCCCATCTTTTGGGTCAATCCCATAAGCGGAGTTCCAGTTTTAGCTGCCTGTTGCTTTTTCATCCAGTCCTCTGGATCTCTGTGCTCGGAGATGCTCTTCTCTGGGGCTCTCAGGCTTCTTTCCCTCTGATAACAGAATCTATTAGCATGAAGTATTGCTTTCAGTGCTCCAGTGAAAAATGTTAGCTTTCTTGGTGAGAGGTATCTATTGGGTTAGGATTACACTGCCCATCAATAATGAAGACAGGCTCAATTCCAGGCGCTTTCCCAGCCTGTAATTGGAATGCCATTATAAATTGTAAACATCTACTTTGGGCTATAAATGCACCTTTAAATGCGTCAGAGTGGGGAATGGCACAAAGTGGCTGCCAGGAGGAAAGCAGGGAGCAGAGTGCTCTGTCACCAGCTCCAGGGGATGGGAAAGGGGCTTTGGAGCAGCTCTATGGGGGTTTGAGGGATGAACATCAGAATGTGTGAGTTTTGCTGTGTCCATGGAGCAGCTCACTGACAGAGAGGGATGCTCTTGGGCGTTTTGGTGCAGGGAAGTAATCCTACATCTTCATCTTGTCCTTGGGCTTAGCTGCAGTCACCCACTGAATCTAGGCTTTGTCTACAGCCCCTTCCCCATCCCCATGGCTGGAACATCTAGCATCAGACATGGAGGGTGTCTGGAGAAGTATTCTCTTTAACAGGTACTATAGCGATAGGATAAGAGGTAATGGGTTCAAACTGAAACAAGGGAAGCTCAGGTCAGATATAGGGCACAAGCTCTGCCCTGTGAGGGTGCTGAGCGCTGGCACAGGGTTCCCAGAGAAGCTGTGGCTGCCCCATCCCTGGCAGTGCTCAAGGCCAGGTTGGACACAGAGCTTGGAGCAAGCTGCTCTCTGGAAGGTGTCCCTGCCTGTGGCAGTGGTTGGAACTGGATGAGCTTTAAGGCCCCTTCCCACCCAAACCAGTCTGGTATTCTATGATTCTAATTGACAAAGAGCCCATTCAATACCAGCCCAATTTGCCTATGTATCCCCCTGGCCACAAGCCCTCCCAGAGTCCTTTTTTCTGCTTTCCTCCAATATAAGTGACTTGAGATGAGCTTGTAGCAATGGAAAATCGACATATAAAGCTGATGATTTATACTGTCACCATCTGAACTGGGGAGAAGGAAAAAAGAACCCAGAGCTGGGATTAGGGTCTTAATAAGAGCGAGTCCTTATTGAGGTTATCTCTTACTCTCTTTGTGGCAGTTGTGCTGATGATGGAGCTCTTACAGAGTTACACTGATATTAGCATTACAGCATTATCCCCATAGCAGCATTAGCGTCCCAGTGGCTGTATTAAGTGGAAATCTCCATTTCTGATGCAGGGCTCAACCACGTGCTGACCTCTGAGAGCAGCAAGCTGCCCATGCATGGAGTGAGGAGAAAAACCAGCCTGCTGCCAACTAATACTGCATCCTTACTAATATCCCCCAGGATCTTCACCTTGCTGGCTTGCACCTGATAGTATTTGAGGAAGAGGAGCTCCAGAGAGCTGCAGCAGGTCCTGGAGCTGCCAAGGCATTGCACCCATGGATGCCAAACTCCATGAAGCTGCAGTAAAGCCCTTGCATTTTCAGCCAGTTTGTAGCTCTCTTAAGGACAGGACCCATGTTCAGGCTCTGCAGGTGTTGGGGAAATGAAGGTGGCAGATGAAGGAGCTGCTGGGATGGCTCTGCCTTCCTCCAGCTCTGCCCCACTCCAGCATAGACTCAAAGACTCAATCAAGGAGGAAAAGTCCTTTAAGGTCATCAAGTCCAACCATTCCCCAGTGCTGCAAAAGCCACCACTAAAGCAATCCCCATGGTACTCCTCTGCTCTGCATTTCCCCCCTCTGCCCTCCCTGAGTCAGGTCATGGTCCCCACCTTTGCTGCTGTGGTTGGTGCCCAACAGCAGCACTGTAGCTCCCATTCCCCAGTGATAACAGAATGATAGAACCACAGAGTAGTTTGTATTGAAGGGACCTTAAACCTCATCCAGCTCCAACCCCTGCCAAGGGCAGGGACACCTTCCACCAGAGCAGCTTGCTCCAAGCCCTGGCAATGGGGCAGCCACAGCTTCTCTGGGCACCCTGTGCCAGTGCCTCAGTACCCTCTCAGGGAAGAATTTGTGCCTAAGAGCTCATCTCAATCAATCCTTGTCCTGTCGCTACAGTCCCTGATGAACATCCCTCTTCAGCATCCTCCTGCTCATAGCCCCCTTCAGACATTGGAAGCTGCTCTGAGGTACCACCATGCCCAGCACCCCTCATCCACACCACCAGCCCTACTCCCACTGCTGCATGTTTTGGTGCTTGTGACCCCCTCATGGGACAACTCAGCTCACTGGGGCACCCCAGCACCAGGACAAACAGGCAGCTCCTGTGGGCTGCAGTGTTCCCATCCCTTTTCATCAGTGTGGTCTCAACGATGATCCCACTTCTTCCTTGACAGCAGCCAAGTCCCTGCCAGTTTACATGACATTTTCTAGTGATTCACACTTGGCCAAGTAGAACAAAGAATCAGGATACAGATGGACCTTGACCGCCTTTGCTTCATCACCTGATTTAGCAGTTCTGTCAGAAATGTAATTAAGATTGTCTAGCATGATTTGTTCTTAGTAAACCTGCACATGGTTCTGCTATCCTCTTGGTGTTTAGAGCTATTAATATTTGCCCAGCACATTTGCTGGCATTTGAAATGAGATTCATATAAACTTGCATCTATTAGCTAATTAATAAACAATACTAACAGACAAGCAGAAGCAAATGAGCAATGCCCAGCAGTCCCACTTGGCCAGCACTCCCTTCTGCAGGAAGGAGCACCAGCTCCCCTGTATGCAGAACTGCAGGGGGGTCATCGCATGCAGTAGAGGGGGAGAATCACAGAATTTCAGCCTGGTTTGTGTTGGGAGGGACCTTAAAGCTCTTCCAGCTCCAACCTTTGCCACAGGCAGGGACACCTTCCACCAGAGCAGTTGCTCCAAGCCCCTGTGTCCAACCTGGCCTTGAACACTGCAGGGATGGGGCAGCCACAGCTTCTCTGGGTACCCTGTGCCAGCGCCTCAGCACCCTCACAGGGAAGAGCTTCTTCCTTATATCCAACCTGAACTTCTCCTGTTCCTTAAGCAGACAGCTGGGTTTGAGAGGGAAGGAAAGCTCTGCCTGCTGCATGGGGAGGCTTTGCCTGGGATTTAAGTGTTTATGTTGTATGAGAGAGGCCAGGAGCTGAGAGCCTGGGAAGAAGGTTTAATTCCCAAGAATGAAAATGCAGCCATTGATTATTCTTCTTTTTCCCTCCTCTACTGAGAGAGGGGAATAATGGTGCTTGGGAACCAGGATCCCAAGAAAGTAGTGGGTGCCTTGGAAATGGGGAAAAATCACAAGCTTTTAGTGCAACCTCATATGGGTATTTTCCTCCCTTCCTTCTCCAGAGTATCTAGGGTTTGTCCACCGTTAGGATGATTGTGTCCATCCTCAAACATGGTCATAGAATCATAGATTCATGGAATGGTTTGGGGTGAAGGGACCTCAAAGCTCATCCAGTTCCAACCCCTGCCACATGCAGGAACACCTTCCATAGAGCAGCTTGCTCCAAGCCCCTTTGTCCAACCTGGCCTTGAGCACTGCAGGGATGGGACAGGCACAGCTTCTCCATATTTCTTCTCAGCCCACTTTAGCTATTGGAAGTCTGCTCTAAGGTCTCCTAAGTGTCACACTGGACCATCTT
Organism: Forpus xanthops; assembly: GCA_032466535.1. Lineage (NCBI taxonomy): Eukaryota > Metazoa > Chordata > Aves > Psittaciformes > Psittacidae > Forpus > Forpus xanthops. Next base: position 11,209 of record JASSUY010030037.1, read on the forward strand.
TAACTCACCTCTGCTCTTGCCTTTTATGTCTTAGGGTACATGAATTGGTTTACTTTGGATTTATTAGCTCTAAACTGCCTCTGCTGTTCGTGGGGTTGAATTCCAGGCTATGGAACAAGCCAAACAGAAGCAAAAGGCTCTTCGCAGCTCAACGTCCTTCATCCACAGCAGCTAACACTTCTTGTGCTGTCCTGGATGAGGCATTCTCATCTCACATGGCCAGACTTACTCTGGTGTTATGTCCAAGAGAGAAAAACCCTTTGCAAATCAGAGGTTTAAGCCTCTAAACAGCATGTAGATTTTGCTTTGCTGCACCTGTTTTGCAACCCAGTTAAAATTGATTCACTGCTTGGCACTTTACAACACAAATGAATGTCTTTCTTTGGTACATAGCTGTTTTCTTCAGGGTGCATGCAAACAACCAGCCGAGCAAATGTAGCGTGATATGAAATCAGGGTTAGATATGCTCTGAATGCTAATGGTGTTTAAATTGTCTTGATTTATGAAGTGTTTCTTTACTGAATTTCCCTGATATTCATCATGATTACTGCAACTTTGCTGGAAAACTGGAGGAAGTTAAGCCAAAGAAATGAGACATGCAGCATGTGGACATGGCTTTTATGTGCATCAAGACATGGTGTATCGGTGACAGCAGAGATGGGGACACAGGGATTGGGATCACAGCTCTGCCTTCTTACAGTTTCATGTACATCCTTCAGGGATGGACATTTCTGTCCCCCTGAATACAAGAATCTGGAAACAGGCTTTGGACAAGGGCCTGTAGGGACAGGACAAAGGGAATGGCTTTAACCTGCCAGAGGGGAGATTGAGATGAGCTCTTTAGGCACAAGTTCTTCCCTGTGAGGGTGCTGAGGTGCTGGCACAGGGTACACAGAGAAGCTGTGTCTGCCCCATCCCTGGCAGTGTTCAAGGCCAGGTTGGACACAGGGCTTGGGGCAAGCTGCTCTATGGAAGGTGTCTCTGCCTGTGGCAGGGGCTGGAGCTGGATGAGCTTTAAGGTCCCTTCCAACCCAAACCATTCTAAGGGCTCCTGCCACTCCTGAAATACCCTCTCCAGAGAAGGGCCTCACTGGCTGGACCCCTGCCTCGTGGAAGAATAGGTCCCATGCCAATGCTAGAGGTTGGTGCCTGGATGAAGAAGCAGGCTGTGATGTGGGGGCATTCAGGGGTGCCCCAAACTCTGCCCTGGGGTTCCTCTTCAGGGCAAGGGCAACTGCAAGTGCCCAGTGGCTGTATTCATAGATGGGTATGGATGAACCGGAGCTCTCTGCTTCTCTTCAGCACGTAAACTTTCTGGGGCTTTTTATGAGACTTTGTTTGTCTTTCTGGGATTTTTAGCTCTTGGCATACTCACGTTGCTTTTCCTGTCTCCGTAATCATCTCCTCAAGGAACAACTTGAAGGTTGTGCGGATTTTTTCTTTACTGCTACCTCTCAATGCATTCTGGTCTTTATTAGAGCCTTGTAAAACTTGTGTTCGCAGCTCTGAGTCTCATTCAAGTCTTTTACAAAGTCCTGTTCTGTTTCTCCCTCACTCTGTTCTCCTCCATCGCAAGTAAAACTTAGGGAAACATCCTCAAATAGAATCCCAGACTGGTTTGGGTTGGAAGGCACCTTAAAGCTCATCCAATTCCAGCCCCCTCCACAGGCATGGACACCTTTCACTAGAGCAGGTTGCTCCAAGCCCCATCCAACCTGGCCATGGGTTTGCATAAATGCATTTAAATAGTTCCATCCTTCCTCCAGATCTTTCTTCCCATACCCCCAGAAGCTTTGCATATGCCCATTGCATTTGCCCCTGCAAAGAGCAGAGCAATCACTGCCATGTCCTGTGCCCCTGGGGCACATCCATCATGGGTTGTCATGCAACACCCTTCTTGCAGGCTGCTGGGGGATTTACCTGCAGCTTTACTGGTTCTCCCATAGCCATTTGATGTTATGGCTCTCAACAAGTTCTCCAGTGCTCTGCACCCCTGTCTTCAGCAATTCTATCAAACATCGAATAGAATTCAATACAGAAGATCTTGATTATTTTGGACTATAAAAAAGTGTGTGTTAGAGAAACACCTCTGAAGATGCAAAACCCACCCCAAAACCCAAAGTAGAATTCAGTGGATCATATTGAAGATACTGATGATTGATTGCAAGAGAAGCCTGTTGTTGGAAGCTGAGCTGGTGGTAAAAGTAAGGTAAAACATCCCTGAAGGTTCAGCTGCATCCCATGAACACAGACTGCCCTTCGCTCCTTTCTCTTATTTCTCTGCATTGAAAACACGTGGTGGCATCAAGCAGAGCACACACTGAGGAGTAAATAGGGAGCAGTTGACTAATCCTGGAGTAATAGCATGTTCTGGAGGCATAACTTTGGCTCTTGATTTGGTGTGGGCATGGGGCTTGCAGTGGAGGTGCAAATGTTGCTGACCTGTCTTGGAGGATCTTTGAATGAAGCAGAAGCTTTTTTCTTTCTCATTAAAAAAGAAGACCAAATGAAGCCAATTGATTAAACCAACCCTGTTCTGTGTGAGGCTTTGCGATTGGTGTCCCGGTGGTCATTGCTCCAATCTCTGTGCTTCTTGATGAACCTCTGGCTTCAAAACCCCCAACCAACCTGCTTTTGTCATGGTAATATTCCTTTGGTCTTGGCTTTTTTTGTGGCTGAGCACAGGGCAGGCTGCTGGCAGGGTTTGTAGCTGTTGGGGTTAGACTGCAAAAGCAGTGAGACAAATGTGCAAGCTGAATGTGGATAATCATGTTTGGGAATAACAAATAGCACAACTCAGCTGTGGAGTTATCCTGCCATGCAAGTGAGAAGAAGGGAAATAAAGGGATAGAATTATTATGAAAAGAGGCTTTTCTGAGCTCCTGGAGACCAGAAATCATCAGGTGTTTACAGTGCTTTTGCCTAATGGTTAAAACAACCCCTAATGAAATGTCGTCTAATCCAAAGCTCTGATTTTCCATTAAATATTGGGGAGTTTTCCTTTAGAAAGGATCTGTTTTGATGTTCTGCTAGAAAATTGAGAAGTGCTGGACAACTAACCCATCAGAAGCAGGTTCTTTAGATGATTTGTCATAACTGGCAGTGTAAATCCAGGTTCTCCTCTATGTTGAGATTGAGTGGCAGTAAATTCCCCCCTGTGCTGTGGATTCAGCTGTAGCATCTTAGAAACTTCTTTTCAAGGCTTTCTGAATCCTGCAGGAGGTTCCAGCTCATTTTGTTCCTAGGCCTTTGAGGATAAAACCTTGGACTTCAGGGCATCCATTTGTTGTGGGATTCTGACTGTATGAAAATCCAATACCTGTTTTTTGTGCAGTAGATCATGAAAGATGGTCCCCTCTGTTTTCTTCTAGTGCAAGGAGATGGGGAGACCTTTCTGGGAAAGGTTGGTGCTTGATGCAGTTATCAGTTATTGGTGATGGCAACAACAGTTTAGACAAAATGATATCCAGCTTCTCATCTGTCTCAGGCAGACTGGGTTTATTTGGCATCTATAGTAGAGAAAACCAATAAAAAGAGCTCTGTGTCAGGGCTGTGTGGAGCTCCTGGTGATCTTTTTCATGTAAAAACTATTTTTCTGCTGAAGATCTTGATTATTTTGGACTGTATGAAAGTGTGTGTTGGAAAAACAACACCGAAGGAGCAAAAAAAAACGAACCCAAAACCCTGCAGGAGCTTTTGTGATTCTCTTAAAAGAGAATAAAAAGTGCAAGCATGGGATGACATCCCAGGAGTGAACAGCCTGAGGCTGGTGGGCTTCCCCAGGAGGATGCATCTCCCAAGGGTGCTACTCCAAAACCTTAGCAAGGCTCCAAGGGAATACTCCATGCTGATCTGGAGGGCAAGGAACCACAGTCACTGTGCTCTCCCGAAGCAGTCCTCTAAGGGTTTCTGAGTGCTGCTATGAAACACAAGGACCTCACTGTGCCTGCAATGTCCTGCTGCTCCTTGCATGCATGGAGGTGCATCTGTTTGCACCTGCAAGTACGGAGCTCCGAGCACTTCCCATCAAACAACAGATGGGAGAGTTACACAGCACAAATGAAATATGTGTATTTGTCAGTAAACAGATGAAGATTAATCCAAGGCAGGGGGTGTGTGCTCCAGGCAGGGTTGGCTCCGCATCGCAGTGCCAATGTAGCTGCAAAGGAGATAAGAGGCTTTGTTTGTGATGCTATAAAACAAAGAATCACTGCAGATAACAATAACAGAAGGCACAGCATTGCTGCCTGCAGGGTTTTGCTTGGATGGTCTTAAAGTTTGGGCTGAAGTTTGTGAGCAGGAGGTGAAAAGTGAAATAAATCCACTCATGGTGCAGGTGAGGCTTGGAGCAAAGTGGGGTGCTAAGGAGGGGTGGATGTGTTGGGAAGGGGTGATAGGTTGATGACAGTTGCTGGGAGATGGTGGTGGCCTGAATGAATGGACCAGGGTCTACATGGAGACTTTGGGCAGGGACTTGGGGAAGGGTGGAATTCCTAGTGTGGAAGGGATTTAGCAGTGGGAGCAGGGATGGGGTGGATGCTTGGGTGATGCATGCAAGCAGAGGACGGTGGTCCCAGGCTTGAGCCACCAAACACCCAGAGAGCTGTTCCTCTGCAGCAATAATTCTGTTTTCCTTCTCTTCTCCCTTCCCTTGGCAAAGATCCCTTTTCCCAAGTGCTTTGGCTGCTGCTGGCACTTCATTTTCTGCTGCTAGCCGCAGGTAGCGTCTCTGCAATAATTAAGGCTGCTTGCTAATGGCTCTCTGCAGACAGCAGTACCTCTATAAGATCACCAGCAGAGATGTAGTGAGAGGAAGATGGTCCCACCAGCAGGATGAGGCTGGACCAACCTGTAGTGGTTTCGATGGCCATAAAGGCAAAGAAGTGGCCCAAGTGAAGGGTTTTGGAGTCTGGTGTGGCAGGAGTGGATTTGTGCCATGCATATTGCAACATTGGAACCAGGTAATGGCCATGGGGAGCAAAATACTATTTCACCTGGGTGTTTCCAGCAAGAAAATGCTGGAGTTGTAGCTCCTGGGACATCGGCTTTGCATCCTCCCCATCCTTTGCTGGTGCACTTCACCCCAGCCGATGACTGCCCAAGTGTTTTAGACCTCATCATAGAATCACAACCTTCCATAGAGCAGCTTGCTCCAAGCCCTTGTGTCCAACCTGGGCTTGAGCACTGCCAGGGATGGGGCAGCCACAGCTTCTCTGGGCACCCTGTGCCAGTGCCTCAGCACCCTCACAGGGAAGAACTTGTGCCTAAGAGCTCATCTCAGTCTCCCCTCTGGCAGTTAAAGCCATTACTCTGTCCTGTCCCTACATCCCTTGTCCAAAGCTCATCTCCGGGTTTTCTGGAGCCCCTTTAAGCACTGGAGCTGCTCTAAGGTCTCTCCTTCAGGATCCTTCTCTTCTCCAGGCTGCCCCAGCCCAGCTCTCTCAGCCTGGCTCCAGAGGAGAGGGTTTGTTCATCAGACTGGAGTGGGTTTTGAGTGAGGTTTTGGTTCAACCTTACCCCTGATGGCACTGGAGCAGAGATGGGTGCAGCTGAGCTCCTGGATCTTCTGCCTTACTCATAGCAACCGGCTTCCGTGGAGAAGTTTTCCCTGAAGGTGCTTCCCCAGCATTTTTACTGGCATCACGTAAGTGAATGAGAGAGAAATGTTCAAGGTAGTAAAACATAAGTGGGAAAGGGTTGTTAGGCAGATTGGAGCTGAAGATGAGGCTTTATTTAAGCAAGAACACAGGTGAAATGAAACTTAAGCTGTGTTTTATGGGAAAAGCAGTAGCGAATAAACTCTGCAGATCATCTGATTTCATTTACTGCTTTCCCTGTAAATTGTGCTGTCAGTGAATCAGGCAGAATTGGGACACCTGCAGGGTTTTAGGACCACAGGAGAACTGGTGGAATTTTAGTGGGTTTTAGCCCTGGGAATTGTCTCCTTTCTGTTTCCAGGCATAGGGAAACGTTTTGATGCTCGTTGTGGCATCACCTCTTCTGCCTGGGATCCCACAGCGAAGATTTCCCAGACCAGCAGAGAGAACATCATTAAATATTGAGCTAATTGTATTCCTACACATTCCCATCCCTGTGGGACCAGTGCTTTGTGAACCTAGCACAATGCATGGAGTCAGTGTGACACAAGGGGACCCTTCTCAAGGAGGTGATGGGTCCGGGGTCAAACACCTCTCCCCATCAATTGCTGTTAATGGAGGCAAACTGCATTTCAAGTGTGATGTGCAGCACTGCTGCTGACGCAGTGATGCTAATCCATTAGCTCCTGAGCTGCTTTGAGCTCCCTCCATCACATGAGGGTCATGGTGAGCAAGTGCTGCTGTCTGCTAATGGGACCTGTCATCATCCAAGGTGATGAAGTTTGCCCATTTCTGGCTTGTTCTGCATCAGCCTCTTTGAACACAAGGGTCATTTTGCAGCTTGTGTCGTTGGACTGTTTGCAGACAGGAGATTCAGATCTTTTTGGGTGGGAAATAAAGCTCTCTGCTTAATCAGATGATAATAGAAGCAAGTGGTGGCTTTATCCATCGTTTGAGATGTGCGTGTTCGGGTTCTCACCCTTACTTGTTTCTTTACTGCATTTCCGTGCTGGGCTGAGGGCTGAACACGGGATGGAGAGCAAATCTGTAATGTGCTGTTGGAGCCGCTTGGCTGTGACACGGTACATAAATGTGAGGTCATTATAAGAACTGATTGCTTGGAGGGGAACACGCAAACACCCAACATGGGTTCACTAATAATTCTAGATAATTAGTTATGCTATGGAAGAAAAACATCCAAGCCTATCCACCATTTCGAACGTGCTGCAGTCATTTGGAGGGAAGAGATGGCTCTTTCTGGTTTTAATTGTGCTGGGTCATTAGTTCTGGGGGAGAAAAAGATGTGTAACTTTGCTGAAGCAGCAGGAAAAGTCGGTGCATCTGTGCTGCCTGGACAAAGGGGAGTTTAGGGGATTTTAGCAGTTTCTCATCTCTCAAAGCTCTCTGAAATACTTTGGTTTACCCAAATCTGGTCTGCTGTGTCCTTGGGATGTGTTTGCCCCCAACGTGGCAGCCCCTTGAAGGGTCTCCACTGGGAGAGCAGTGCCCTGCATTGGGTTGAGCTTGTATGTGGACCAGAGCAGCCTGTGTGCTCTCAACCTGGTCTGGTACCACTGGGATTTAGGGACCAGGGCCTGTGGGTCCAAGTGGGCAGGCTCAGCACCCTGCCATGGCCATGCCTGGGCCACATTCGGGTCTTAGTGGGTCAAATTCAGAGGGTTTAGGTGCTTTTGCATCGTGCTGCATGTTAGCCCTGGTCTGGGTTATGAGGGCCAAGCAGCACAGTGCACTCCCGAGCATCAGCTACTGCAATAAAACCCAGATTTGGGTCTCTTACTGTTCTTTCTGCTTCTATTTTTCCTTCCTCCCTGGACTCACACTGGCCTTCCTTGGTATCACAACTGCTTTTGGGGTGCCCTTTAGGAGAGATTCTCCACTGAGCTGCTGTTTGTGGCAGCCCCAATACCCTCAGTGTTAGATCTGCCTTTCAAATTGCACTTCCAAATGTGGATATTCTTTTACTTGTAGCAAATTACTGTGTAGCCACTGATATGATATGAAGCAGCATAAACATTTTTATGGCCAGTGATAGTCACAGATAACAACTTATTCATATTTAAACTTCCTAGCTGATTAGACCTTCATAAATTATGTTAGAACATTAATTATTCAAGCCTGTGTGGCACTGCTTTGGGGTGCTTATGGTCTGTAACAAACCTCCATTGGGAGTGGTAATGTTAACACAAGTTACTGGTTTCATATGGGGAGTGCAGATGCTGTGATGTTACCTTGGGTTTAGAGGGGTGAAGTTGATGCTTTGCCAGGTTTATGTAGTAGGAGTCTGGTAAAGACAAGATGCTGTGGTGGGGTGGGTGAGACGTTGATGTGGGGTTGGAGGAAGGGAGCTGAGACCACTGGTGCCTGGCTTGGCAAAGCTGTGCCCATGCCACTGATGATGTCTGGATGTGTGCTGGGATTCTCTTTGGTATTAGATGTTTGCAGAGGGAGCTTTCCTTACCCCACTGCAGATGTGGGATGCGTGCAGCTAGCACAGAGCAGCCTCCCTGGCCACAGGAGCAGGGCTGGGATCCCAAAAGGATCTGCCAAAGGATGATCACAGTGTCCCCCAACTGTGCATGTGCTGTGGGGCTCATGGGCTCATAAGGAAAGCTCATGAGGGTTTCATGGTCCCAAATGGTCCCACAAATCAACTCCACCAAGTGATGGAGGCTGATTGTCTGCATGGGGCTGCTCTCTCCTCCCCGACGCTTGCAGTTGGCACCAGTATTAGTTTTCTTTTGCAGCTCTTTCCCGCCCGCCCTCATGTTTAATGGATGAAAACCTTTTCCTCTTCCCCTGCTGCAGATGGCAAATGGAGAGCTCTTCTTCGGCAGCAAATTCCTCCCGAGGCAGATGGAAATCTTGTCAGAGCTGTAAAGTTGTCTTGCTTGTGTCAAGCTGGCCATAGGAAACTAAAATACTGCTCTGTTCTATCCCACAAAACATAACTCATTGGCTGCACTGAGTGTGACAAGAGATGGTGGATGAGGTTCAGTAAGGTGTCATCAAACTGCTGAAAAGGGATTTGCTTCCCTGGTGAGGATTTCTTTAGCTTCTCCAGGTGGAATATTGTTTTAAGGAGCCAGGAATTAGCAAAGCTGCTCAAGGTTGGATGACCCCATCCTGGGTCCTGGTTTCCTAAATGGTTTGTCTCTGTAGTGGGCACCAGAATGGCTTTGCTCATGGTAAGGTAGACAGAGTTGCAACTCCACTGTGTGCAATAACGAAACTAATGCTCTGTGCTGGAATCATGGAATGGTTTGGGTTGGAAAGGGTCATCCAGATAAGATCATCCAGATCCAGCCCCTGCCGTGGGCAGGGACACCTTCCAATAGAGCAGCTTGCTCCAAGCCCCATCCAACCTGGCCTTGAAGAGATGGGGCAGCCACATCTTCTCTGGGCGCCATGTGCCAGTGCGTCAGCACCCTGACAAGGAAGGACTTCTGCCTTAGATCTAACCTGATCTTCCCCTGTTTCAGTTTGAACCCATCACCTCTTGTCTTATCACTCCAGTCCCTGATGAAGAGTCCCTCCTCAGCATTCTTGTAGCCCCTTGAGATGCTGGAAGCTGCTCTGAGGTCTCCATGCAGCTCCTCTTCTCCAGGCTTGGAGATGGACCTTGTCTCTTTGTGCCCTGAGAATCACCCATGGGAGTCCACAGCTTCTCTTTTTTCCTCCTCAGAGATGCACAACAGGATGCCAGGGAGTCCATAAAGTCCATATCCGGACTTAGCATGGTGGAGATGGATTAATATACTTGTCTGTTTTCAACTGCAGGGGAGCTGATTAAAGCTGGATTAAATGAAGGCACATAATGATGTTGTTTAACTGAGGAGCTGCTACAGGAACCTTTAAGTGGGTGGATGGAGGGATGCAGAATGCACTTCCCAAGAGCAAGTTTGGGTGCCTGTAGGAATTGTGTTGTGCTTGCTGATGGCTGGAGCAGATTCTGGCTGAGCAGTGAAGCAGCATGTGGGTTTGCTGATGGATGGGATCATTTGGGCTTTGGGATAGCTGCAGCTTAAGGCAATGGAATTGGAGACCTCTTGGTGCTGCCAGTGACACTATGTTCAAGCAGTTGCGATGCTCTATTTTAGCACAGCAAAGGCTTAGTGCTGAGCTCCTTCTGGCAAAGCCAGGCATCCAGGGAGCTGGAGCTGCAAGGGGTGATGGCAGAGAGGAAAAATACCTTGAAGAGCCAAGCAGTGGGTTCAGCTTGCTTGGAAGTCATCGCTGCTGGATGAGTGGATGCTGGAGGAGAGGTAAGGGGCAGAGCTGGGCTGGCCGCATCTCTCTGTACAAGAGAGTTTCTCTCACTGGTGCTGTTGGATGCCCAGGAAGCATTCCAAGAAGTTAATTAATTGTCCCTCATCAGTAGACACAGCAGCAGCAAACAGAGTCTGGAGCAGAGAGGAAAGCGTTGCCATCGTGCAGCAGCAGCAGCACCCCCCAAGTTCCAGCTGTAGTTACTTTGTCTTGGCAAAAATGAAATGTCAAGTGGCGACAGAGAAAAATCTTCCCTTAATGCTGAGCAGTAGCTGGGTTTTCAAAGTGCTGAGCTCTGGAGGGGATGGGGAAAGCTGGGACCACACAAGATTAATTCGGACTCCAAATGAGGCTTGATACGTGATGTGTTGCCCCATACATCACTGTCACACAGACTGCTGTAGATTGGGCTCAGCTCACTTTGTTTGCTCTTGGACCACTCATCCCAGCATGTGCTGCCTGGCACAGGGATGGAGTGTGGCGGGTGTCTGCCACCCACCCTCGCTGTGTTTTGAGTAAGAAGCTTGGCAGGCAAAGGGTGCAAAAGGCAGAGCTGGAGCAAAACGGACCCAGGACAACCAGTGCCTTGGTGGGAGATGACCCTGAGGGGACCACAGCCCCTGGATTGTCTTATCTGAGACCATCACATAGAACCATAGAATCACAGCCTGGTTTGGGTTGGAAGGGCCTTAGGGCTCACCCAGTTCCAACCCCCTGCCACGGGCAGGGACACCTTCAACTAGCCTGGTGCAGTAAATGATCATAGATAACCAGTCCCTTCCCTGAAACTGGGTCTGGTCCTTATTTAGGTAAGGACTGTACTTCCCAGATGACTTATTTGCAAGGGATAATTCAGGCAGCTGTGGCCTCGCTGTTTCTTTTCCCTTGCAAATCATCAGGCTGGCATTGTAAGTACCACACTTTCATTAAAGTTTAATTTCCCTGAAGAGTGATGTATTAATGAGAATAGGCTTAATACTGCCAATAGGAAACAGACCCCAGCAGATAATTCGCTAATATAATGACTTGGGATTTTATCTGTTTCAAGCTTCATGATTGCTCTTCTGCTATGATGTGATGCAGGTAATAGCCATTGTCACCTCTGTTCAATAAGAAAATGAGTTTAGAGCTAAATCACCCTTTTGGACATTCACATCCCTGTGTGTCCATTGATAATTCCACAGCCTCTGCTCCTCTTCCCTCTGTGTGCTTTGTCTTGCACCCTTGGGTGGTGGGGGGACACTAGCCCTGCTCATCCTTAGGTTTGAGAGAAGCTGAAACAAATACGGACTGAAATCCATTTTAAGGTCCCTTCCAACACAAACAGCTCTGTGGTTCTATGATTCTGTGGACCTCGAAGAGCCAGAGGGAGGAGGGAGATGTGAGCAAGGCTGGATCTGCTGTTTGAGACTGCATCCTTCAGTGAAAGGGAAGGACATTTTCTACCCAGAGTGACAGAAGAGGAGATGGGGATGTTATTCTCAGAGTGAGTGATCCAACACGTCAGAGAAAAGCAGATGTTTTGGGAGGACATTTGCATGAAATCAAACCCTCTGGGTTTTGATTGAAACAATTGGCAGTGGCAAATTTCCAGCCAGCCCCCTGCAATCAAAGAAAGAGAAAAGCTTGTCAACAAGGGAAGTGGATGGAAGAAAGCATGGGATTTGCTGTGCCTTGTATCAGGCTCCTTACCCTGAGCCTCCCCAAGCTGGCCTTTGGGGTGTGTTTGCACCCTGGGCACATCCCCTCCTCTGGGCACCTTGGGTTTGTGGCTGTGGTCCCTCAAGACCTTGTTGGTGCTGTTTCCCACCCCTCCAGCAGCTCTGCAGGGCCATGCTGCCCATGGTGGGGCTTGTGTGATCCAACCTTAGGATGTGGGGAGCCAGTGTGTGACCCGTAACCATCCGGAACATGTATTCGTACAGCAGCATGTTGTGTTTTCAGGTGCTGAAGATGGGTGTCTCTGCACACTGGACCTTCCCCTTTTACACCAAGGAACAGCATCACACAGGGCCTGGGGGGTCCCCATGGGGATGGGGGTCTGGGGCAGGGGCAGAGGGGGGTTTGCCTGCTCTGTGTGCATCCAAGGCAGCTCTCTTGATGCCAGGGGGATGTTTTGCTCCACAGCCCAGCTCAGGGATTGCACTGCTTTTGGCTCTGGATGATTGGACATGCATCAGCCTGTGGGGCAGAGATAAAACACGTCCTTTCTGTCTGTGAGAGGGTAAATTATTGACATACTTAATAAGCATAACTTATCATTAGCCATAATTTGTGCTGGTGACAGAGGCACAGCTGTTCCTGGAAAGCTGAGTGGCTCTGAATTTCAGATGCCTGTGGGCTGGAGCAGTGACAGGGATGTCACCGTGTACCATCATTTCCCCTTCCCAGGGCTTTGCACAAGGTTCAAGCTGTGTGTGCTGGGAGGAATGGGAGTTTGGGCACTGTGTGCCTGTCCCCAGGTCCTGCTATTGGTAATACAATGAAATGCTCTTGCAGGATGTCCCTGGAGGCATTCAGCCTGCAGCCATATGAGTCCAAAGAGCCTTGGTTGAGGACAAGGTCTCCTGCTTCTCCAGCAGCCCATGCTGCTCCTGCTGGCAATGCCAGAATCCTGGGAGGCTGGCTGCAATCTCCTTTATCTTCTCCCCTGTTTTCACCTTGGCCCCTACTGTGATAGAAGCAGGGAGGGGATATTGCCGCAATCTGCATCACTAACCATTTACAGGGATGGAGAAAGCCCTGAGCCACTTGTCACAAGTGGTCAGGGCACTTGAGGAGGAAGAGGAGAGACTGAAGCTCTTCACACTGGGGACACTGTGCAGGGTTTGGGGCTTTTGCAACTGGTAGGTGAAGTTTGATCATGTGGGGTGGGAAATCACTCAGGGTGCTGTGTCATTGACAGGGCAGGCAGGATGGGGTCTGGTGGATGTGTCCAAGCCAGTCTCCGCTTACCTGGCCAGACAGGATGCTACCAGCTTCCTTCCTGCCCCTGCTAGAAGGAGAGGAGATTTCTAGTCCTTATCTTCAAGGTGCAAACTAAGGAGGGTGCTCCAGGTAGTTGAGTAGCCAGCAAATGTCCCAGAGTTCAAAGTCCCTTTCAGTAATGCATCCTCTGCTCCTGCACCCCTGAACTGGGCCCTGGGTATCAGCCAGGCGTTTAGAAACCTGTCCTCAGGATCTTGGCACAGGGGATATCTGCAGAGAGGTACTTGTGAGCACCTAAGCATCAGCGCTGCAAGAGCAGGTAAAGGCCGACATGGGGCTGTCTTGTGTGTGCTGAGGGTGTTTAACAGTGTGTATGTCCTCACTACTTCAGGCAGACACATGGATTGCATGCTCCCACAACCAAGGATGCTTGCTCAAGGCCCGTGGTGCTTTACTGGAGGCAGCAGTCAGTGCAGGGTGTTGCTCCATCTCCTCTCATCTTCTTTTCTCACTCGTGGACACATCACTGCTGTCTCTCCTCAGCAAGGATAGACTCCCACTGAATGTCAGAGGATAGTGGATGGTTTAAAACAGTTTATAAACAACCTTTTTGCATAGGGGTTAGCCCTGCAGCAGTAGGAGGAGCCAGGGTCCCATGGCTGAGCAGCAGGGAGATGAGAGGAAGAGCTTGGGCAGCCCATTTCACCCAGCATGTCCTTGGCTGTGCAGGGACCCATGTACATGTGTGCATCCTGGACCATCTCTCTGATGGAGAGCCAGGTTGTGTCTTTCTGCTTTTATGAGCAGCTCACTTGAGCAGTAGTCCCAGGCGGCCCTTTTCTCCATCATCCCTACCAAAACCTGCATCATGGATGCTACAATGTGCTCTAAGGTGGTCACATGAACATGGTCTGTACCAGCCCCAGGCTCTCCTACTAAGGACTCTGTGGAAAACGTCCCACAGTAAGTTCACATTTGCTCTGCACTGCTCTTGAGCAGTCCTGTGCTTCCAGAGGGAAATGGAGATGGGACAACACAAGCTGGCAAGCCCTGGATGCGGTGAGCTGCTTGCATGGGTGTGCGAGCTTGGAGGTGGAGCAGCGATCACCAGTGATGCAAGGTTGGGAGCATCTCTTCTCCAAGTGCATGAAACATGGGAAGTGGGGCATGGGAATTAGAGAGCCACTTAGAGCATCTCCAATCTGCATGGCTGGTGAAGTGCTGTTGCTCCAGCTCAGCACGGGGGTATTAGTCACGCCTTATTGCTTTTAAATCCGACAGGAGCAGAAGTGTCTTCCATTTGCTATTTTAAATAAGAATCAGCCTGATGGAGTGTTCCCAGCACAGTCTATTGGCTTCCCCATTACCCAGCCAGCCTTTAAAGGATTAAGCTCTCATCTTGCCTCTTTCCCTGCAGTTTGTAAAGAGCAGCTCTGCCTCCCGCAGCCCCTGTTTACTAAGTGCTGTTTGCATGAAGGACCTCCTGCAGAAAGGTGAACGTGGAGAACAAGGCCATGCTTCCTCCCTCCCAATGTCCCCTTTTCCTTCTCAGTGTTCCAAGGCCCTGTGTCCAACCTGGCCTTGAACACTGCCAGGGATGAGGCAGCAACAGCTTCTCTGGGCATCCTGTGCCTTTAGCACCCTCACAGGGAGGAGCTTTATCTTACATCATGGTTTGCTCTTCAGTAAATGTGCTGGGTGATATATAGGCAAGGAATGGGGCTGCTTCCTGGCTCTGGAAGGAAGTGGAGAAAGCAAAACGGGAAAGTATGGCAGAGCAGGATGACCAGTTGCTGCCAGGATGGATTCAGCATCTGAAGCCTCCTGTGTAGAAGCAGCTTTTGGCCTCTGAGCCTGCCCCATCCTCTTAATTGCGACTGGGATGCTGTGGAATCTTTGTTTCTGCAGCACCAATGAAACCTTCACTTTGGCCTTTCTGCATTTCTCAACCTTGTCTTGGCATTGAGTCTGGTGGGGCTTTTGCAAGCTCAAAGGAGTGCTCTCATTCCTGTCTCCCTACTTAAATTATTGATGGAGATCTACAACCGTTCCAGCTTAACAACTCCATTTTCCTGGGGTTTATTACCAGGATCAATCAAATCAAACCCTGATGGCTTAAAAATGCGCTTCCTTCTCCCTGTCATTGTTATTTGCTTGTTTATTAGTAGAAAAGACAAGTTTTGGCTCCGGGAGGTTTTGCTAGCAGTAAACAATGTCATTAAAATCAAATCAGAAGCCCCTGCTTGGCAGAGAGTTGACCTCTGCAGAGCTCTGCCTGCTGCCAATGTGATGGCCAAGGCATGGGGACAGGGCCATGGATGGGCACAACCTGGTGTTGTCCTACAGCTGCTCCCTGGTGGATTTATGGGGTTTTGCCCACATTCATGTCTCTAACTCTGTCCTTGCTGCCATAGGGGGACTCTTCCACCCATAGAGGGGACTCTTCCAGCCTGGACATGGGATCAGGAGGTAGCTCATGATTTAGAGAAGTCACTGACTCCATTTGGAGGCTCCATCCTCCTCCTGCTAGCAGAGGGGCTCCTCACACTTTGGGTATCGAGGCTCTTGCCTTCAGTCTCATTCCTCCCTTCCCACAAGGAGCAGTCACAGGGCTGACCTTGGGAGCTGGTGGGACACCACTCACTCATGTTTATGGGGGAAATCACGGTGACTTATGGACTAAAGGGGCTGAGGGTAGGGATGAAGGGTGTCAAGTTTGGAACACACCATGTCTTCACCTCCAGGCTCTTTCCCACACAAGCAGAGCACCCTGCACTGTGCACTCCTTTTCCTGCTGTCAATAGCCTATTCACAACCCTTTCCCGGGGTCCAGCCCCATGGGGGAGCAAAGCTGGCCATTTCATCTGCTAAGCATAAACTGTGGGAGCTTCATCTCCCTCTACGTCAGGCTTGGGCTTTTCTCAGGTTATACAAGCACACATGCCATCAAAATAAACCCCAAAGCCTCTCTACGAGGAGATCTACTCAACAGGGGCATGTGGCTTCCCATTCCCAAGGGCCACCAAGGTGGAAGGGGTTCTGCATGGCCAAGGTCCCAGGGAACCTCGGAGCTCTTCATAACCACCAGCCCAGCTCACAAGGAACAAATAGAGTGATGGGGATGATAAATTGTTGTTTCTTTAAAACATGCAGTGAAGGGGTTTATTTTTAACCTGTGAGTGATGCCTGGTTTGATCTTCTAAATGAAACTGATTTATTCTCTTTGTACTGGGGCTTGGGAGAAGAGGGACTGAGCTGGATTTAATGCATGTGTTTAACTTTGCCTTGACAGGACCACCACAACAGCAGACAAACTGAAGCTGAGAAGCTCCCTCCAGTGATCCCAACAATATATCCCAACAATAGATCCCAACAGCAATATCCCAATTACCCTGTGTTTTCAAATGATCTCAAGTCACTGATCCCAGGTTGCCATTTGGGGCGGATATGAATCATGTTGGCCACCTCACGAAGAGCTCCTGCAGCAGATTTGCACATCTGACCTAGAAATCTGTTCTCCTCTTCTTCATGGAACCTGATTTCCCAGCTGACTCATCTTGTTTTCATCAGCTCTGCCTTGCATTGTGTCCCTCTAGATGGGTCAGGACAAGACACAAGGATTGAGGCTGCTTTTTCATTGGGAATTCAATGCACAGAGGGATTCACAACCTAATGAGCCCTTGCTATGTTCCTCTCCCCTGTGGACATCAGGGAGGGCTTCTGGGCTTGGGGCAAATGAAAGGTGACAAATGACTTTTGCAGTAGATGGATGACTTCCACCCCTCTGTGGACTCCCTAGGTCTTTGTGGGAGCATTAGTGAAATCTAAAGAGCAGATCTCAGTGGTGATGGGTGGAGTGTTGCTGTAGGGGGCCTTAGAAGTGTCAATTACTCTCCCCAAAGCCTCCTTTAAAAAGGATATGAGCTTAAAAGAGAGTTGTCAGCCAGGCAAAATGATGGAGTCACTGGCATGGAGGGAAGCAATCATTCACCATCACCAAGCTATGCATCACTTGGTGTAATCATCAATTATTACAAGCAGAGCAACTCCCCTCTGGAAGCTAATGAAATTTCACATGGAGCACGCTCTGGGAGATGGATCGTATCAGCCTGGACAAGATCTGTCTTCTCTAATGCGCTGTTTATTCCTGTTTATGTGTCTTTAAGCTCCACATGCAAAACACCTTCCTGCTGGGAGGAATGAGGAGCCTGGGATGCTCTGACCGTGCAGCTCAATTTCCAGTGCATGAGACCCTAGGATAGGGGCATTGGTAGCACTGGGGATAGGATCCCTTCTCCCTCCCAAATTCCTAATCCTTGCCTTCTGTGGCTTGCTGCCTCTCCAGCCTTTGAGGATCTGCTGGCAGAGCTGCTGATGGGCTGTGGGCCTGGTCCTCCTCCCCTTCCCCTCTGGGTCCCTGCAAACACTTCCCCCTCCCAAGCACCACCAGCCCTTAAATCTCTTTTGCAGTCCCACATGGGAATACTCTACCGCAAGCCATTACATAAAAATGGGACCTAATATTTTATGTATGGTTTAGATACAAACTGGGAGCCCATTCTGGGGTTTGAAAGTTTTTCCTTGGTCCTGGCACAGCATTTGCAAACCTATGTGTGAGAAAGAAGGCCAGGAATCCTATCTAGGCAACAAGGCATTTACTTTGCTTGTAAATATTTCATCTGCAACCAATATGAAAAAATGCTGCTTTTAAATACAACTATTATGCCTTATTTTGTCATCCATAATTGAAACGCTGGATCCTGTACTCAGCAAACAAACGCATAGTTTACAAGGATGCTTTCTCCTGCATCCTTCCAGTCCCTGCAGCAGCTCCTCTTCCCCTCAGAGCTCATGGTGGATTGTGATGGGGTTCCCTTTGGTGAAGACCTTTCCACCCCTGTATCTGGAGAAGTCCCTGTTGGAGACAGATGGAGGTGTCCCCCATGCCCTGCCTTTCTCCCAAGGTCCTGCTCCCCTTCCTCCTGGTTTCTGCCTCCAACTGGGGCTGCTCTTGTCCTTTTGTTTCTGCAGATGAGCACGGCTGCATCCGGAACAGACCCAGCTTGTGACTGAGTTTGCAACCAAGGCAACCCCTGGCACAGCATCAGGCTGCTGCCCTGTCTGCTCTCTGCTGCTTTACCATGGAAATGAGCTCCAGTGCTCCTCCCATCAAGTCTACAAACGAGATCTTGTCACTGTTGTTGCTCACCAAAGTCAGTGCTCACCGTTGGTCCAAACAGCATAAACCCTCATGTATTAATGAGCAGGAGGTGGGCGAGTAGGGAGGTGGCAAACCTGGGAGCTCCTGTCACTTATTTAAGTGAATCATGACCAGAAAAGGCTCCAGGGAGTTTGGGAAGCACTTTGCCAAGGCAGGCGGATGGGAACGGTGATGGGAAATGAAATTCATGCTTGTCAAGAGAAAACTGTGTGTTGGAATGAACACTTAGTTGCTCTTAGAAGCCTAGCAGGGTCTAGATTGAAAGTAGCTTCCCAAGTAACTTCCTGTTCAATAATGTGTTTAGCTTGGGACATCCAGCTTTGATGTCCCACTGCCCCAGGAGGGCTCAGAGGCTGGTCCAGAGGAACGCAGTGATTTTAGGGAAGGTGACAACTATAAGTGTGCAGTTTAGAGAAGAGGCTAATAACAGAGTGATGCGATAAAGCGAGTGGTCCATGGGGGCAGCTAAGCACCTATCCCTAGTCTGTCTTCTTGCCCAGGGACTCTTGAGAGCATGACATCCCTGCTCTGAGCTGGTCACCACAGAGGATGCTGTCATGGAGGTCACGGATCAGCTGCAACCAAGTAGGATTGAGAAGAAACATCCTATACAGGTCATTTCAGTCCTGATTTCTTGCAACATTTTGTGAAATATACAGCAGTGAACATTGTGGGAGACAGAGCCATAAGCTGTACAGGCTACAGTGTCTCCCAGACCTGCACTTATTAATAGCTCCAGTGTTGTCCAGGACCACAGGGTTCATTATGCCTTTGCTCCATTCACCTTGTATGGAAAGTTGTGGAAGCCCATAGGGCAACCTTGAGCCTGGAGGGCTAGAGAAGGCAAAAATGCAGGAAGGCTCCAGGGAGACCTTAGAGCAGCTGCAGTGCCTAAAGGAACTACAAGGAACCTGGAGAGGGGCTTTGGACAAGAACCTCTAGAGACAAGACAAGGGGAATGGCTTTAACCTGCCAGAGGGGAGACTGAGATGAGCTCTTAGGCACAAGTTCTTCCCCGTGAGGGTGCTGAGGCGCTGGCATAGGGTGCCCAGAGAAGCTGTGGCTGCCCCATCCCTGGCAGTGCTCAAGTCCAAGTTGGACACAGGGGCTTGGAGCAACTGCTCGGGTGGAAGGTGTCCCTGCCTGTGGCAGGGGTTGGAATTGGATGAGCTTTAGAGTCCCTCTAACCCAAACCAGGCTGGGATACTATGAAGTCCTCAAACCAGTGTTCTGAGAGAGCTCCTGCCCCACTCCACTGGCTGTAGGACTCACCATCACCTCTCATCTCAGACCTCCACCAAGGGAGTTGAAACATGCATTTGAGGTGCCTGGAGACATGGCTGAGGGCTTCAATGCTATGGTCCTTTAGTGGCTGCAGGTGGGATTATGGCAAATCCCCTCTGCAGTGTTTCCCAGTTGACAAGCTGTGATGTTGGCTCATTCTGGTCCATGGCCAATGCAATGTGTGTGCTCCAAGCACACTAGTGGCAGCTCGCTGCTTGGCTTGGGGAAGAGCAGGAACCCTGCAGTGTCAATATTGCATTTTTAAGGAAACAGAGGAATATTTCTGTATCTGGAATAACAATGTGGAGTCAGAGAAACACAGAGGAGGGCAGGAAAAATAGCAGTTTCTGATAGTGTAACCCTCAAGTCAAACACGCAGCACATAAATATTCATGCTTTTAGATACAGCCAAGAAACCAACGACTGCAGCTCTCCAGAAATGCTCAGAGCTCTTGGACTGCCAACAACAACCGTGGGGTGGAAAAGGCAACAAAACCTTCAGAAACCACCAAGCTGTGCGAGAAGCATTGTAACAAGCGATTCCCATGGGCTGGCATGAGGCTTCGGCTCTTTCTGTCCAAAATAACACATAACAAGGACATTCTTTCTGCTAAAACCACAAGTCTGTTTCTAATTGACCTCCTTGCTGGCAGTCTCTGGAGGGAAGTGCATGTTGAATGGACCATGGAAATGTACTTCACAGTTTGTGATTATTGGGAGTGATAACCACTCTCTGAGGACCAGTGATATCGCTGGTCCTCGCAGCATCCGATGACAGAGGAGCTTGGTGCATGCTAGAAATGAAGCTGGTGTACGAAAGAAATGGGTTTCTCTCCACCCTGCTCTGTGCAGTTGGGTGACCTTGAGCAAGTGGCAACGAAATGGAGATGATGGTGACCCTTCTTCCAGTGGGGATGCTGTCCTTGCGCTACTGATGCGTGATGGAAGGTATTCCAGCAGATAGCTCCATGAATATATTTGCTGGATATTTTTCTGGTACTTGCAGATACTGCTCATCCCTAATTTCATCCCTACGATGACTGTTGGCATGAGGAGCCTCTTACTTTTGCTGTCCTCAAGGTGTCTCAGATGTAGCCTTGCAAACTCAGGCCAAAAAATAGCTGCAGATGCACACTTAGCACTGAGAGCATGAGCAAAACCTGTCACCTTCCAAAAGCTCTTCTTTGAGTGGGAATGGGAGAAGCAGCTCCTCATTGGAAAAGCAGAGCATCGAGTGGGGGTAATTTGTTAAGTACAATGACAGACCTGGGACAGGCCCCTTTACAACGAGCTCAGCTGGGGTGAGGTTGCAATGAAGAAACTCATTTGCAACACTCTGCACTTGTTGACATTGGGGTGATACACTCAGCGCTTCTATGGGTTTGATGGCTCTTCTCTGTGTTGGTTCTGCTGACAGCTTGATCTTGTTCCATCTTTAGTGGCTGTAGATGTGTCTTTAATCTCTTCTTGTGTAACATGCTTCCTTGGACTCCCTCTGAAAGGTTCAGTGCCATCAGTTGGTGTCTTGGTTGTTGTTAGTAACCTCCCCATGCATGTGGCCAAGAAATGGGCCAATCTGAGCCCAGCAAAGACTTAATCATCACAGAGATATTTCTGAATCTTGGAAAAAGATTAAAACCTTCTATGCTGAAGCACTTCCTACTGACAAGGGCACAGGATGGACTTTCTTTTAGAGGTGTCCTTACTTCCACTGGTGGGAAATGCCTTAGTGACTCTCAGCCTGGAGACTGCACTTCCAGACAGCAGGAGTTAGGTGCAATGAAGGTCCCATCTCAAAGCGCTGAGACCCTGGGTGAAAAGCATCACCTTCAGCCATCTGCAACCATCACCAACCTGAAGGCAGCCTAGGGATTCACCGGGATATGAAGAGACCTGGACGCAAGTTAAACAATCAGAGTGAGGACAGGGATTCATTTTTCACCTCCATGGGCCTGGGAGGCAAAGTTGGGAAGAGGAGAACTGGGATAATTTAGGAAGCAATTACAGACTGTCCTTAGGGAGGAATGATAATGAAATTGATAGGCTTTGATAAGACTAGTGGCCATTCCTAATTTCCAGTATCCATTTATTTCTCTAATGGATGAGTAAACACCATGGTTATGGGGTATCGTGTGTGCTGGAGCTGCTGCCTGGGACATTAATGCACCAATAACAGCACTTTTACAGTAGGAACATGGCCTTGTGTCATTAGGAAAGTGAGCCTGGAGGGAGCTTGGTGGCTGTAAACTCATGTGCCAGCAAAGTGTCAGGACTTGGCAGACCATTGTCTGAACGTGGGTGAGACGACCTGAACGGATGTGGGCATGTACCACCTTTGTGCCTGCAACCTGCCATCTGTGCAAGCACCAACCATCACACACTGCTCTGAGCCCAAGCACTGCCCACCCCAGCTTTGCTGGTGTGACTTCACCACCAAATGTCATTGATGTGGGGCCCTCCCAGCTGGTCTTATAGGATCTGCAGCAGGGAACATGGATTTGCTGAGCAGAATGCTTGGGCTTGGACAGGAGCTGTGCTTGCTGGCTCTGCTCACAGCTGGTGTGAGCACAGCCATGAGCGCAGGTAGGCATAGGGTCATGGAATGATTTGGTTTGGAAGGGACCTTAAAGCTCATCCAGTTCCAGCCCCCTGCCATGGGCAGGGACAACTTCCACTAGGGCAGGTTGCT